>CM041776.1:235228203-235325011 GCA_023374045.1 Limonium bicolor
ATATATCCTTGTCTGGTCTTATTTTGAAGAGCTTAAATTTAGATAAACAATGATATAAGTTTTTTTCATTTTGGACTTATATATTAAAAGTTACAATAATTAAAAGAAAATAAAAGAAATATAAAGTTTTTTTTAAAAAAAAAAAGGTATATAGACGGGACGGAAGGCGCGCTTGAAGAAAGAAAGAAAGAAAAAAATAATAAAAGGAAATCACGCTCACGCGCTCCGGATGTAGCCAACTGGGTACACTCGGTTGTAGGTAAGACAGCCTGTAAAAAAAATTCGGTTGACGACTTTGACAATTTGAATCATCAACTTCAGTTTAAAGCTAGAAATTCACACAAAGACGGCAACTCTATCGAACCACAATTTCTTTGTACCCGTCGATTTTGCATGTTGAGCTACTTTTTACCATAAACAACTATTGGAGAACAAGTGTGAGTCCTACATTGAAAAATTATAAAGCTAGTAAGTAGTTCATATAGCTTATAGGCTACTCCACCTATTGCCAATTGGTTTTAGGATGAAACCTCATAGATTATTGGGCCTTACTAATCTGCATGAGTATTTTATATAATTCCCCGTTGGGCCTATTCCTCCCCTGCAATATTTCTAATAACAACATGCAGCACAAGAACAGGCTGCAAAGGCTAAACAATTGAACATGTAATTTAAGCAGTTTCAGTCTTTTTTAGAGTGCAAATTTCTCAATCCATCAAAATCATTGTTGTGACGATGAGGCGCTCTAACTTGCAAAAAATTCAGACAGCAGTAGTTTCAAATGCTTGATCAGCTCCTCGTAGTCATGTCAGGTGATTACTTCTTATACGCATTTATAATATAATTGGAAAATTAAATCCCCAACCAATCTCGTTTACCAATCCATTACGTTTAGTAAATATACACCCTACCCACGTGGTTTCAAAAATTACTTTTCTCATCCATGTGGTTTCCCTTTTTCACATATAACAATTTTCTATCATTTATTCAGCTTAAAAGATGTTTAAATGTTGTCCAAAATAGATAAAATTTTACACAGACAATGCTAAAGTATTATATTTCCATTCGACATGAAATCCTAAGTTTTTTAAGCTCAAATGTGATCTGTAAAACCCAATAAAAATAAAAGACATATGAACACGTGTTCATTGAATCTCATATGTCACACATGAGGTTAAAAATTTTTAAATTTAATATTGGATCAAAATATAACACTTTAGTATCATCCATGTAAAATTTTATTAAATTTAAACAACATTTAAACATCTCCTAAATTAAATGAAAATTAGAAAGGTTTCCGGATATAAAAAAGGAAACCATATGAGTGGTAGGAGATGTAATATAATAATTGTGTGCTAAGTTTTAGTTTGCCACAAATTGCATGACCAGTGACAAGTGCAACTACTCTCCTCGTTCCGGGAGTAGATTAGATCTAGGGTAGATTATCAGAACCGGGCCTTAATTGCGATCCCACAGTTTTTTCTGTTGCCAGAAATTTAATACTAGTAGCATGAGCTGACTAGCGAGTGCAACTACTCTTTAATTGCGGTATAGCATCATCATCATATTCATGAAAGCAAAGCAGTTCTGCAAGTTTCCCACATAAATAAAAAATGAACAGTGTAATGGTTTTTTAATACCTCTCTTAAATTGCAAACAGTATTATTATTTTACTTCCTTGATTTTTACAAAGAATAGCCAACAACGGCATTTAACTGCTAGTTGGTTAAGTTTATTTTAGGGAGAGATCATTCGATCGATACATGCCTATTGGTTTTAGACAGACCTAGATAGATTCATCCCCAGCATCAATGCAGCTAGTACCCTGTCTGTCATCAAAGTATCTACTATCATCATTCTCTGGAATGTGGTAACAGAACAATAACAGCAAGCTAGGCAAACAACTAACCTTCTTAAAAAATACTTAACAGACTATGACAATTAAGCCATCATTCAAACTGAATCAATTTCATCAGTGATAAACTCAAAATTGACCGAGCTACCCTCTCTATAATTTCGGTTACAAAGTTCAAACTGAATCAATTTCTTCACAACGAGCTTCTTGTTCAGAAAAGCTCCCATGCATCTTAGCCTTATATTAGTTTAGAGAGAGGCTTCACAGACACCATTTTATCCTCGGACATCTAGCAATTAGTTAGCAACCGACCAACCAACAATTCCTGAATAATTTCTAGTAGCATTTATCCATTTTTCAAAGAACGATACCATTGTATACAAAAAGACCAAAGATTGATATACACTGAGAAAGGCAGGTCGACACACAAATCTTGTCCAGGAAATCAAGAATTACGATTAGGAAAGATGAGGATGTAAAATTCATGAAAATTATTGTTTAGAAAAAAAAACAGACCAGTTACATACAAAAGAACTAACTATAAGGAATCATTTGCACATTTATGTTTCTCTTCCATTCCTTCCTCTACGTGTTACAGACCATACCTACAACCAAAGAAACGCAGCAAACAGAAAAGAAAGCCACGTACCAATTACAAGACACTTTCTTTTCTTTCTCTCCACATATGACATATGTATGTCCTCTTCATTTTCCCTTCACATACAGCTTCAGCTTCTATCACTTACACTCATCACGAATTAACAAAATCAACACATCTAGATCAAATATCAAGGTTCTCCATCTGAACACTGCTTTTCAGAGGCACATACTCTCCAAGATACCCACCGAGATGATCATGCAGAGCTGATTTATCAATCCCCTGATGATGAAAGCTCTTACACACATAATAAAACACACTCTGAACAAGCAAACCGATCAAATTCACAATCACCAAAACTCCAACAAGAAATCCACCCACCACAATCCGTGCAAAGATCGAGAAGCTTGATGAGTCACCATGAACAACAACAGCTCCAAACACTCCATTAATCGTCCCACAAAGGAAAAGATACCCAAACACAAATATCCCAGCCATCCGTGTCTTACCCTTTAGCAGCTCGTAGCTTTTCTTCATCGCTGCGAATCCGTAGACAGGTTCAAGCACCGACACAACCGACGCGAGGTGCCATAGAGCGGTGATGTACACGTGAACGAAAAGGAAGAGTGCGAAAGCTAGTAAAAGGGAGATTAAGAGTAGGAAACTTGAATCGGTGTCCATGGCGACAAGAATCAGGACGAGTAAGAGAACGAAAGCGAGATTGTAGACGAGCATAAGGAGGCATACCCACATGTAAGTGACAAATAAGCGGCGGAAGACGGATGGGATGGCGGAGAAAGTGGATGAGAAAGAGACGGGTTTACCGGAATAAAGAGATGCGACGGTGAATACGACGGCGGCGGTAGATAAGAGGGAGAATAGGAAGAGGATTAGTAGGTATGAGAATTGGATCGTGAGGAGTAGGACCCATTCGTGGGTTTGGGTTTGTACTGGGACTGTTGGATCCTGTAATTTTGAGAGGATTGGATGGGTGAAGAGGGAGTGAGCGAGGATGGCGAATGATAAAGGGAAAACTAGGGTTAGGGTAATTAAAGAGAAGGTTCGTGTGGAGAGCTTTGGGATAGAGATTGATTCCTTGATTACGTCGGTTAGTGTGAGGAATTGGAGTTCTTCTTGTTGCATATCCATGCTGAAGGTAACTCCCGGAGTGTTGATGAGCGGCCGGACGGAGAGTGGAGATCGGGATTATTGATTTACAGGTGGTGCAGGGAAAGAAAGAGAGAGAGAGATGGAGAAGATGTGGGATTGCAGAAAAGAGAGCGGAGGAGGAAGAAAGGAGAAAAAGCAACGCGTGTAAATGTAATAAAACCAGGCAGGAAATGGGTCCAGTCGGATCCGTCTAAGGACAGGACAGGATATATACACGCGCCCGGTGTGTCGTTAATTAAATGGGATCTAATCTTCTCATTATCTAACCACATGCACCAAATTTGTCCAACAAGTTGGCCCGGCCCCATGGGAGGAAATATCAACGGAAATCGTAAGGACTAAGGAGATTACGAACCTTCCCAGGTTTGACCCTTCGCGTTCATTCCGTGGCTAAGAAACTTGGACATGGAAGACTGAAAAAAATTGACCATTCGGTTTAGCTTGGTACAAAGAAAAAGGAGCTCCGACTTGTTCTTTTTTTGATAAGTAAAAGTGTAAAACTAAAATGACACAAATATTAGAATATGTAATCTGGATAAATTACCCAAAAAATGTAATCTGGAAAAATCTTTCTTCATGCAAATTCCATGTTGTTTAAGAAAAAGTAGCCATTAATAATCGCGGTTTGTCTAGGTTGCAAGTCATGTTACGTATCCAACTTTTTTTTTCTAGAATATCCTTTGACTTATCAATTCTGAATTATGTGTATATTATATAGTAGAATGCTAACTTTGTTTTGCACAAAAGATGATAAATAAATGAACATGGCTAGTATTGGTTGTGATTGGTAGAAGTATATATATACTGCTAGTTAATACGTACGCTGAGGTAGCCTTACTTAAGTTCATACAAATTTTATGCTCTTATGTTTGTGATTGTGTGTTGTTAGCAAGTGATTTGAATGAATCTTCGGTAATTGAAATATTTATGTAAATATTAAGTGAGAGAGAATGAGATATGTTGGAGTATTAGCTTTTTTGCTTCATCACCATAGTATACACCCCGCGCATATATATATATTGAAGATAGTGAAGAGAATCGAAAATAACAAATATAAGAAACTAAAGAACATAATGGAAGAACAGATATTGAAGAAAGTAATACCTTTGAAGAAAGTAAAGAGAGGAAGTTAAAGACTGATATTAATAAATAAATGACAGTATAATAATATAAACCATAAGATATTGAAGACTTAGGAGCTAATCTTGGATTGATATATTGATACAACTTAAACTGAAATTTAAGAGTAAGGGAGAGAGAGAGAGAGAGAGAGAGAGAGAGAGAGAGAGAAAGCAAGAGCGTTTTCACATTCGAAACTGCCTCTGCCCACAATCCTATGCCAGGTCTCCTTTTTATAGAGAAGGAGCCCTTTTGTCCGTACAGAAAAGACTGTGAGTTACAGTCTTATGCTTGAGTAACTGTGGCCGAAAGGGCCAATAGTAAATTTTGTCGGCTACACTTGCCGAGAAATATATTGCTACAGTAAAAAAAGTCACTATTCACTGTAGCTACAGTGATATTTTGAAAATATTTTGAAAATTCTTGAGTCTGCTTCATTCGTAGCTGTCGAAATCTGCAAATCGATCCCGATTTTCTTCGATGTGGAGTCCATAATGAATGTTGTAGATTAATTCTTGCACCCCTAAATCAACTTCAATTTTTCTTTGGTACCATTCATAGTCTACTTGACGGGGTGATTGTGTCTCTGGATCAATGATGGTTATGGGGTAAGATCGAGTACGATACTCAATCATTTGTTGCATGATCTGTTCTTTATCGTTGAATTCTGGTGGTTCCTTTCTGCCGGCGACGAGAAGGCTTTGTTGTAAATGTTTCAAGAAACACCAAACATGTAACTTTTGATATATAGGGCGGTCGATTGAGTAGTATAGATGGTCATATGGTTGAACGCAGAGAAAGGTTTGATTTCGTCTGCCATCATATGGCTCATAATGGATAGGCAGTGGATTTGATTTTTTTGTGGTATGATCTCTGTAAACCCATTGGGGTCCTTGTTTGGGGGTTTTTGGAAGAAACTTGAATTCAATTGGAATGTGTTGAGATGTTGCTTTGGACATATTGTGGTCGAGTATTTTGTGAAGTAAGGTGTTGTTTGGATTTTGTTTTTGGATTTTGGTCTTCAGTTTGGCAAATGCCTTTTGCCATTTTGGAAGTTGTTTTCGTTGTTGAGTCGATGGAGCCATGGTAAGTACCTGCAAACAATACATTGTTATTATTATTAATTTTTCATTTATTATTTTTTTTATATATATAATCCTCGTATGGGTCTTGAGCTAGAGGTCCTCCCATTGGATCGTAGGAGGTGGATCCTTCAGATGATGGATCGTCATGGTCATCAGCCCATATTGGAACATTAGGCTGTTGGTTTATAATATATTGGGAATATTGTAGTTGTAATTCTGGATTTTGGGCTAGAAACTTTTGAAATAAGGGTTGATGTTGTGGTGAATTGGGAGTTTGTGTCTGCGGTGCTGGGCCTATGGTTAAAGGTGTTGGGCTTTGTTGTGTACTTGGGCCCGGTAGGGCTAATGGTTTTGATGGGCTCGGTAGAGCTTTCTTTGTGGTTTGGAAATCTTTGTAGGTTATGGCCTTTTTGCCGGTAGTGGTATAGGCTTTGACGTTCTGGTAGGAACAAAGCTTATCCCAGTATTTTGGCCACCATTTAACCCGAAAATCTCGGATTAAGCAATATGGATATGGGATGGGAAGATATTGCTGGATGCTAAAAGTCCAGCAAAATATCCAAGGAATGCAAAAGATTGCAAAAAATTGTAATTCCTTCGTAAATTGTTGGTCTGAGGAATGCTGAAGCCAATATGCATAATTTGGGTGAACTTCTTTGGGAAAGATGTCCGAGCATCCTCCAAAGTATCTCCACCAATGATAGAACCATATTGGGAATTCCTTGTAGCAATGCTCATGGAAATTGATAAACCATGAGTGTTGCCCTGGTCTTAGGAGGAGGAATCTGTACCAAGCATTCTGGTAGTCAGCATATGTGAAGGTCTGGGGTATGTGTGTTATTGAGAAAAAACGGGGTTGATGGATAGGTCCCCAATCCTTTGGAGAAATTACTCCCTTGATAAAACACTTGGAGTAATCTGTTTGGGTTGAATTTGGGTTGGAGTTATGGGTAAGATCAATGGATTTTGTGTCGATGAGTATAAGCTCATAGAACTTGAAGGTTTTGGTAATATTGTATGTATGCCAGTAAATCCGGGGGGGAAGATTCGTTGGGCAATATTGTATGCGATTGCCTGTTGCTGTGGTTCTGTGTATCTTGTGAGGGCAATATATTCTTGGATAGGTTTGATATGGTACGTGTTTGCAGTAGCTTGTTTGGAGGGACTGGATATGGTTGGTGTTTTGGTGGGTGTTTGAGCCACCTGCAGGAATGAGGCAGGCGGAAAAGCTTGAGAAAGAGGAGAGTATGAATTTGATGTGGTAATATTTGGAGAATTGACAACTTGGATATTCTTGTATGATGGATGAGATTGTGGAGTCATCTGGTAATCCTGTGATGTTTGAGATTTTTCTTTCTTGACTTGTTTGCCTTTGCTTTTGTCACTCATTTTCCTGAGAAGAAAGATTTTGATTAATCTTGTTATTTCTTCCTTGCAAAAATTCGCGAGAAAGAAAATCTGGTAAGGAGTTATTTTCTCCTTTGATGAATACGATTTGAAAATCAAAAACAGAAAGGATAGCTTGCCATCTGGCAAAGATTTGTTTTGATACTAGATTTTTTACATCCTTTTGTAAAACATCTTTTGTGGATTTACAATCGATGCGGAGCAAAAAGGTCTTATTGTATAAATCATCTTGGAATTTTGAATAGAGGACAATGGAAAGAATTTCCTTTTTGATAGTAGAATAATTGATTTGTGGTCCGATCTATATACCGGAATGGAATCGAATTAACTGCTCTTTGGTCTGGCCTTGAGGTCTTTGTTTGAGAATCCCTCCATAGCCAATATTTGACGCATCGGTTTCGACAATCAGGAAGGCCTGGGGGTGCGGGATGGTAAGGCATGGTAATGAATAGGTATATTGCTTTAAGGATTGCACGACCTTGGTGTGCTCTGGAGTCCATGGTGAAGGATTCTTTTGTAATCTGGAGTAAAGAAGCTAGCAATGTTGACGAAGCTTTGGAAAGAAATCTGAAAGATAATTAAGACATCCTAAGAATCTTTGTAACTGATTCTTTTCCTTGATCTCGTCTGGAAATCTGGAAAGAAATTCCAAGCTTCTCTGGATGGGTGTTATGGTGTTTTGATGGATGTTGTGTCCAAGGAAACGTATGTTAACTTGAAACAACTTCATCTTTGGTTTGGAAACAACTAGACCGTTAGTCTTGATGACCGAATGGAATGTCTTGAGATGCTTGAAGTGTTGTTCAATGGAATCTGAAAAGACTAAGACATTATCGATATAAACAATGATGAAAGTTGAATATGGTGTGAGAATGACATTCTGGAATTCTGATGGAGCATTTTTAAGGCCAAATGGCATTACGTTCCATTCGTAATGACCAAATGGGACAACAAATGCAGTCTTGTATCGATCTGATTCTGAAATCTGAATTTGCCAGAATTCAGACTTCATGTCGAATTTGGAGAAGATCTTGGCCCTGTAAAGGCGGGCCTAGAAGATCTCTTTTGTTGGGGATTGGATATCTAATCCATTGAAGAACCTTATTTAATGGTTTGTAGTTTATGATGAGTCGAGGAACTCCACGTTCCTTCTCTGCAGCATTCATGACGTAGAATGCGCTGCAACTCCATGGTGATTTTGATGGTCGAATCAAACCTTTATCCAAAAGAGTTTGAATCTCTTTCTTGCAGATCTCTAGATGTTCGCTGTTCATTTGAATAGGTCTAGCTTTGGCTGGAATATTGCGTTCATCGAAATCCTTTTCATAAGGAAGATGAACGATATGGCGCTTTCTACTCCAAAATGCATTAGGTAAATCTGCGCAAACATCTTCAAAGGTTTTCTCCATTTGAGAAACTTCCTTTTGAATTTCAGGGTTTTGGAGTCGCTCAGCTGTTCGAATATGAGCGAGTTGGTTTTTAGAAAACTGAAGCTGGCTTTCTTTTCTGGTAATTGAATTGATCTGCTGGTAAAGAGTATTGGATTGAAGAACATTAAGTTCTTTTTGGATTTTGGGTTTTGTAAAGAGAAAAGAATATTTTTCTTTATTGATCTTGACATGTAATCCCTTATGATCAACGAAAAAGGGATACAACTGGATAATGAAAGGAGAGCCAAGGATAATATCTTGGCTAATATTCTTGATAACTACAAATTGTAGTTTAACAAGGAGATTCTTGTTTTGGACAGAAAGTTTGGAGGTTTTGGCAATGATTTTGAGTGGATCATTTCCTGCACCTACTAATCGTTCTCGAGTAGGAGAACAATAATGGCGAGGAACTAATCCTTCTTGGATACAGTTTCGGTCTGCTCCTGAATCAATAAGAGCAACCATTGTTATCCTGAAGTCGGTTCCTTCGACTACAAGTGTGATGTTGGAATACCATTTTTGAAAGCGAAATCTTTCTATGATATTTATGGCCTGGGTTTCTGGATGATGGACTTGGGATGGTATGAAAATAACACCCAATTCATCTGGTATTGGCTGATCTTGAGAAGTATCTTCATCCTTTTTTGACGTAGAAGCTTTTGCTGCTTCTAAAAGAGAAATTTGAGCTTGCACACCTAATCCATCGAATTTGATCTGATGGAGTTCGGTTTTGAGTGCTTGAATTTCTTGCTTGAGGATCTTAATATCCTTTTGTAATTCCTGAGTCGGAATCTTGCCAAACAGATTGCTGCTTGATGCTATTGGGTATTTGTCTAGAGTTTTGGAGATACTGAATGGTTCAGGGAGCGTCTTTTTGGAATCCTAAGAGGCAAGCAACTTGGCCAATTGTTATAGATATTGCCTTTTCTCATCTGGATTGGAAATCTTGTTAATGAGTTTGTACAGAAGTTCTGCTGAATCTATGTCATTGGTTATGACATTGATAGATCCGGAAGAATCCTCTGTAGATTCATAACTTGAACTTGAAGCATCATGATCTATCTGGTGAATGTAGTTCTCATCTTCTGGAGAACTGGGATTATCTTGTAACAGAAGCTTAGAGAGCTTTTCTTGTGGATCCTTGTCGTCTGCGAAGATTTCATTAATCTTCTGCTTAACACGACATTGGTCTGCTTTGTGACCCTTGCGACCACGTTTCCAACATGTGATCTGAGTCATATTTTTGGAAGCAAATCTTGTAGGCTTAGGATTTGACCTATACTTTTGACGATAAGGTTTATAGGGCTTACGATATTGTGGTTTGGATCGATAAGGTTGTTTGGATCTGGAGGAGAAGCGCTTGTGGACTATTTGTTTCTTGGATGGAGGAGTAATTTTCTCGATTCCAAACATCTAGCAGAAAGAACCCATTTCTCTTCATGCTTGGGCCTTTTCATTGCCATATTTGGACTGGATTTTGAGATCCTGACATAAGTTCAGGGCCTCTTTTTTGACAAAGGTAAAAAGTTGACCATAGGCTATTGCTTCCCAAGGTATGGTCTCTTGACCAACTTCTTCTTGAAGTCTGGAGATAATCCGTTGTGCGAACAATGTAGGCAATCCTGAAACGAATCGTTCTTTCCAGAATTTAGCCATACAGTCTTCGCTTTGTAGGACTTGTGTAAGGTACATGTCCTTGTACCATCTGTAATCAGATAATGTTGGACATCGAAGATTGGTGAGAAGAATCTTATTGGAATTCAATTCTTCTCTTGGATTTCCAACGAAGTGGAGACTTATTGTGATAATCAGGAAATCACATGCGTCATCTTTCATGGAAGATCTGTCTTCCCCATCAAAGACTTCAACCTGATGGTTTAGGATTTCTTGTTTATTGTCGATGGTAAGGGCATGATCCCACCATTGCCTTAATTAGCCTGTAAATCCTGAAACGATGGTAATGGCAGCTTGTTTTTCTGATACCTTTCACATCTTGTAAGCATTCTTTGCCATGCCCATTTCTTGTAGGGTGTTCAGAATTTCGTATTCTGATTTTCCATCTATGTTCCATTCATAGACAGAAGCACCGTCATATTGAGCTGAAGCAAATTTGGAGCGTTCTTCATATTGGATATTTGGAGGGGTAGGACGAGGATAATAATTTTTGGTGGTATGGAAATAGGAATCCATGGGTTTGTTACGCTTGAAAGAACGTCTTGGATTTCGGGTAGTGATTCTGGAGATTGCATTTGGTTCTGGATCAGTAAATTGATTTTCAATATGGGATAGTTGCAAGGATGATATGGAAGAATCATCATCACTTGACTGGCACTGACAAGTGTCAAGGGTATTGACACCGTTATTGTTGGTTGGCGGTTGTTGATTATTGGGTGTGGTAGAAGAAGAAGGTAATAATTGTAAGGGTTTCTGATATGCGTGAGAGCAAATCAGTCTCTGGATGTACGAAATTGGTAATGGATGGTTGAAAATGAGGCCGAGAAATGTCAGAAGGAAATCTGACCAGTTTCTCTATTGGTATAGTTGAGTTGAGGCTAATGGAGATGCGATCTAATTGAGAAGCTATTGTGGCTAAGGTTTGGTTAGTCCAGTTTTGTTGTTGATGGACTTTTTGGAGATCACTAGCTAACACCGGAGCATTAGTGTTGCTCCCTTTCTTAAGGGGCGTAGCTATGACATCTCTAGCTAGTTTGATGGTATTGAACGGAGGATGAATTGAGCTTATTGTCTCATCATTAGCTTCTAATGTCCATTTCTTGTATAGACTCGTTTGGACATTAATTGAGGGGATCTCAAAGGGATCTGGTTGAGAAAGCTGAATGGAGGTATATGAAGGCAACCAATCATAGATTGTCATCTTACAGCGTAACCTGTGACAATCTTTACGCCAATATTGCCTGAGATTTTGTTGACAGTCTGGAGATAGATCTGCGAACCATTTCCTTTGTGGTTCGTATTCTGGTTCTGATTCTCTTTCAGAGATATATTCTTCTCTGAGCTCAAAATCTGCAAAATGGATAACGTTGATATTACCCATAAGATCTTCGGTGTTGATTGATTCATTGTCCTCAGGGACATATGTTGGTAAGGGTGTTTGAAAATCCACCCGAATTTTTGGTTGAGATGGTGGTTGGCTTCTAGGTGTAGAAGGTACTCTGGAAAAGGAAGACCTTGCATCCATGAAGCTCCTATTGGAAGAAGAACTTGGTCGTTCTCTAAAAGAACTGAAACGGAGGAGAATAGTTCCATCGTTTTGTTCGATTATATCATCTACCGTAGTACGGGAGATGTTTCTTGGAACTTGTGGAATAGTAATTTGAAAGTGATCTGGTATGGTAATTTCATCCCATCTCAAACGTCGAGGGACAAAAACTGTTGGCCTTTCGGCATCAATTTGTAAAAGGAGGGTCTCATCCCGAAGAGGGATTAGAGACCTATTGAGTCTTGGATTTAATTGAGAAGACATGAGTTGAGTCTATAATAGACTCGAAAGATAATGGCAAAAATTTTTGAAAGTTCTTCAAATTCATCTCCTTGAAGATGAACATGAAGAACTAAGGAATCTTGAATCAGAGGATCTGAGAGATCCACTAAGAAATTGGGGCAGCAATTGAAGAATATTGGGCCATTACAGACGTTGGTCTGAATCATGGCTAAAAGAGAGGATTTGTAGCGTTTGAGACGTTTGTCTCTAAGCGCCATGAATATTGGAGCATCTATACCTTGTCTGAATAATGGTTTGACAGCTACTTGAATCATTCCATAGTGGGCATATCTATACCCTTGCTGCAAATATCGAAATATTGAAGATCCTGAAAGAAGAGGTATTGTTTGATATTGTTGTTGAATACTTAAAGTTTCCTTATGAGTCATGAAAGAGATGGCTGTCTTGAAATCAAGAGGACCCATTTGGTATATTTGTTGAACATCTTGAGAAGGTATTGTCTAGTTTGAATAATCAACTGGTTGAATATTTTCTTGTGATGTTACTATTGATTCTCTCCTAGATCTTGATCGATCTAGCCAACTTCGAAGTCTCGAAGCCATTATTGGTGCATATCAGGTTAGACTATATAAATTAAGGATAGATTAATTAATCGGGACCAACCCAAACGGGACCACGGTCTTACGCTTTTTCTGCCGCTGACCAACGTTACCAGGGTCTGACCAACGCTTAATTAATTTTCACCCTAATTTTGATAGCTTTCACCCGGTACGAACCGTATTTGGCTCTGATACCAGAAGGGAGCAGGATCGGTGTAGAAAATAAGATTTTTCTTCCATCAATTATAGCTAACTTCTTATCTAATCGTTGCTAATTAAAACAAGGGAATGGTATGTACTGTGGCTCCATCCAAGTGTCAGTATGTGATAGGGAGAAAAAATGAAAAAAAATGGAAAAGGTGTGTAGATGGGTGTAAGGGGGAGTGTAGGAGAGAGATTTTTTTTTCAAAATGTTATAACTCACAAAATATAAGTGTAAAAATAAAAAAATAATCATTGTTCAT
Organism: Limonium bicolor; assembly: GCA_023374045.1. NCBI lineage: Eukaryota > Viridiplantae > Streptophyta > Magnoliopsida > Caryophyllales > Plumbaginaceae > Limonium > Limonium bicolor. The sequence goes on from CM041776.1 coordinate 235,241,394, forward strand.
CATTTTTTGTTCTCTTCAAAACAAGATGTATCATGGATATGTTTTGGTAAACTTAAAATTTTATTTTTTTAGAATGAGTATATATTAGGTATTTTTAAAGTGAATCTTATTTATTAGCAAAATGAATCTTCTTTAATAATAAAATGAACCTTATTTATTAACAAAATGAATCTTACCCCAAACACTCTAAAAACCATCATAGTAAAGTTAAAAACGTCGAAGACATTTTTATGGTTTGTAGTGTAGGGTTTATGGTCTAACGACCCTAAACCCTAAACCATAAACCCTAAAAAACTATCGAGTCAGTGACGACAATATAAGGTGTAGAACTAATGCCAAAAAGATTGCTCTACCCCCAAACACCCTCAAAACCACCCTAGGAATGCCAAAAATGTCGAAGGCGTTTTTATGGTTTGTAGTGCAGACCCTAAACCACAAACCCTAAAAAACTATCGAGTAGTGACGGCAATATAAAGTGTAAAACTAATGCCAAAATGATTACCCTACCTCCCCCCCCCAAACACCCTAAAAACCATCCTCGCATAAGTTTGTGGTAGGATTAACTTTTACAAGTATTAAACAAAATATTCACTTTTCTTAAACCTTTGATTCACCTTTAAAAAACCTTTGATTCACTTTTCTTAAACCACTGGTTCACTTTTCTTAAACCTCTTATTCACTTTAGTTAAAACAATCTCTATTTACGAGAATCACTTTTCTTGAACCTTTGATTCACTTTTCTTAAATGCATGATTAACTTTATAAAAACCTTTGATTCACATTTCTTAAACCTCTTAATCTATGCTTACGAGATTCACTCTTGTTACTCTGATTCACTTTGTAACAACTAGTGATTCACTTTTAACAACCTTTGATTCACTTTTCTAAAACCTCTGATTCACACTAGTTAAACATTCAGAATCACTTTAGTTAAACAATCTCTGTTTATGAGATTCACTTTTTTAAACTCTTATTCACCTTTAAAAAACCTTTGATTCATGTTGTAACAACCTTTGATTCACTTTTCTTAACTTAAGATTCACAATGAATCTTAAAAAATATGTACATACAAAAAATGAAAAATAAAAAAATTTATCAAAACATATCCATGATACATCTTGTTTTGAAGAGCACAAAAAATTATGAACAATGGTATAATTTTTTTATTTTTACACTTATATTTTATAAGTTATGACATTTTGAAAAAAATTGTTTTTCTCTCCTACTCACCGACTCCTCTCCCCCTCTGCATGAATTTCCCTCTTATTCTCTCTTTTTTTCTTTTTTCTTTATTTCCCTCCAATAGAATGTTGACATGTGGCATGACAAAATACCCAAACTAGCCATCTTCATATTACAAGGTGGCACAACCTCCATGTTCGAATTCGCGTTAAAACAAACCAGAAAATAGTAACATAATAGTATGAAGACATCTGATTATGGCTCTCGCTAGCTTCTGATGGCCTTTAGAGTTAAGCTGGACACCTCACGAGAACACTCACACAGAAGAAAATCTTGCTTGCACAGTTCTGTAAGATGTCCAGCCCATTCTACCCATACACAGGGTCAGACAAGACTATTTTAATGGCAGATTTCTATTTAAATGGAGGGGATCAAGGGTAAATGATATAAAATCACTCACGAACACAATTCACGCCTTCAAACCACATAATCTCACACAAAAGAACCCTAGCCACCCGCAACAGAAGTTCTCCATCAACCTCTTAAACATCCGGGTCTGTCATTTTGTAGATCTGGCAAACACATTAAGCGTAGGAGTCTTCACTACCAGTTGATTTATCCTCTATCCACAGCTAGGCTATGAAGGGTTTACTCTAGGAGATGGTTATTTGTAGCGAATTAATTTTGCAAGTACTCTCTACAATCTGATTAGAGATTTTATTTCCGGATTGTTCTAGATTAATGTTAAAGTTTTGTTTTTTCATAAAGATTGTGAATTGATTCCTTAGCATTCGAATCTTTTTATGATCAGATCGGTGATTAACAAGAAGGTTTTATTAATATGTTATTTTGTGAAAAACTAGATCGGATTGGTTAGATTTTCCCTAAAGTGTGTAGTAGTTCTTTAAGATTAATCCATCTATGTGTGTGCTCACTAGGTTATGGATTTAACTTTACGTTTCCTGCTAGGTGAGCTTTCTTGAGATTATGACTTAATTTTGGAAAGATATTAAAGAATTAGCCATTCTGTATCTCTTATTGATTTGTAGAAGTTTGCATAGTCTGACTGGCGAGAATAGCCTAAACCCAGGGTTCCGCCCACCCTTATTACTTTATCAATTTTATTTTATTTGTTAATTTATTTTCGTATCGCTTATTTGATTCCCAAAACAAGAACAACCCCATAATTTCTAGTTTTCTTACCCACGCTATCTATGCTGCAGTGATTGGAATTTTCGTAACCCAAAGACGATCGATTTACTAATTTTCTTGATTTTTTTATTAGTTATTAGTAAATAATTTTACCTGTTTGCAATGGTTTCATTGTTGGGGACTTGACTTAATCTAGTCCTTAGCCTCGGTTGTTCATTGTTTTGTTTTTATTTGATTTATTTGATCTTGTTTTATTCAAGTTGTTTTCTTAATTTTATTCTATTTTATTTTTAGTTCATTTTGTGTTTAGTTATTTCGTTATTCGTTGTAGCAGATGTTTGGTGAATGCGCGGTACTCGATCTCGAGGTCCACCAAGCTATAGTTATACCCAAAGATCAACGTATGTTCTCTATGATTTCGTCATGACTGAGAACAGTCCAATAGGTAACCACCAAGCGGCCACTCAGAATGAACAGTATATGATGGGCCGGATCAATAAAACACCAGTTGTCCTCAAAAGAGGCCTTGTGGTTCTACCTCAGCTTACAGCAGAGTTATTGACAGAGTGGCAAAAACTCAAGCCCCCTTATCAATCTACAGTTGTACAGAACCACCCTGCGGTAACCTTTTCATGAGCAGATCACAGGTAGGATAGGAACCATGTAGGATCCAATAGGGCAATCACGATTCGATCCCACAATCCTACGATTTTACGATTCAAATTCATAGTTTTGATCCGGATCGTAGATAGGATCAGAGCCATGTAGGATCGTCAAAGGATCATGATTCCATTGCACGATCCTACGATCCTACACTCTAGATCCATAGTACGATCCTAATAATGAATTGAGGTCATATCAATATGAATTGTATCTTAATAAGATACCTATATGAATTGTATCTTAATAAAATATAAAGAAACAAAAAGTTCTCAAAATATTGTAGAAAGTTCCATAATTTATAAAATATTATGACTTTGAATATTGCAACTGGATGTTATTAACACAACTTTGATACATAGATTTATTTGAGGTCATTGAGCGGATAAAGATTAAGATTGGAATATCACTTCTTGAAAGATTAAAATATGTACCTAGGTGTTCAAAAAATGTATAACATTTAAAGTGTTATTTAAAATTGTGATGATTGAAAAATGCAAAGTTATAAAGCTCTAAAGTTGGAAATTAAAAAATTAAACTTAAAAAGAACCAATACAAATTTATAAAATATTATTGATTACTTTTAACATTTTTTTCTTCTTGGTTTATAATTGAACTTATAAGATTTTGCGAATAAAGATTTTGTAGCTCATAATGTTTATTGGGAGGGTGATGAAAGAAATACAGACATATATAAAAATAAAAATTATGAAGGATGGATTTGATTTTTGTTTAACCTATCTTATTAAATCTTATCTTTTTTATGGACAATATTATGACAATTCATATGGTTTGCTTATCTATATTTCAATTTTGTAAGTGTACTATCTTAGTTGTGGTCTTAATTTTTAGTTTTTTTAATTCAATAAGGCAATATATTTTTACTCAAATTAAGCTGTATATGCTTTAAATAGAACTTGTTTATAACATATGTATATTTTTAAACAATATTAACTCACTTTTTGTAGGATCAAATGATCCCATGATTCGATCCCACGATCCGATCCTAGGGCCACTTACGATCCCACGCTAGGATCACTATCCTAAAAACATTTGAGATGCGCTCAACCATGTTCGTCGCTTCCTAGTTCATCTGGACCAATTAGGTTTATCATAAGGGTTGGAAGAGTATGCCCGCCTGTGTCTGTTCCAAAATAGTTTGTTTGGGGAAGCTTTAATGTGGTTCCACCGTCTGCCTCCTAGCATCATCACTACCTAGGAGCTGATGACTGACATATTCTATGAGAAATATATCCCTATATCTAGGACGAGATAGATGATAGTTGATCTGACCGCCTTCAAGCAATCGGGTTCTGAAACAGTTTGTAAGGCTTGGGATCGATTCAAAGATTTGCTCTGCTAGTGTCCTCACCATGGGCAGATCACTACTTCTCCAGCTATAGGGTTCTTCCAAGGTTTAAGAGATGAGAACATAGGAGAATTCAGAGCCGCTATGGGTGGAAATATGCTGGCTAAAAGCGAAGATGATTTCATGGCTGCTATGGAGTCCTATTGTGAGGAGCTTGTCAGTGGAGTACCAGCGGAGGTAGAGTGTTTTCATTTGGGGCTAGTTCTTCTCGTGGCTCGGGTCCTATGATGGAGCAGATAACGGCTGAGCAAGCACATCTAAAGACCATGATGGGCCGCATGGGAAAAATGCTCGAGCAGCTCACTTTGGGACAAACTTCTATTCAAACACTGAAGCATGTGTCTTCTGGTTCCAAAGATATTTGTTGTTCTTAGTGTGGAGGACCCCATGAGTTTGATGATTGTCTCCAAATTACTGAAATGAAGCGGATGGAAATGTTGTGGACCAATTTTACATCAGGTAGCCTTGGATGTAGAATCAACACCTGAACTTCAGGTATGCCAATCCTAATAATGCTCTAAATTCTCATCAGTTGCAGCCTTATCAACCGATTCAAGGTGGACCACCTGGTTTTTCTCAACCACGGTGCAGTCAATCTCGGCTACAACAATTATAGTACTAGCAGCCATCCTTGACTCCAGTTGATGTTAAGCTCCAGTAGATGGTAGAAAAACTAATGACCACACAACAGAGTCAGTATGAGCAACACATAATTATCAATCAGAATTTAACTTCTGGCCAGCAGAAATTGGAGCAGGCCTTGGTAAGCATGCAAGGACGAATGAGTTAGTTGACTTAATTTTATTGCAATAGAAAGCTCCTGGTTCACTTCCTTCTCAATCAGTACCAAATCCAAAAGAGCAATTGAAGGATGTGACTGTAATAAATGTTGTTACCGATGACAATTCTTGTACGAACTCTGAAAGGGTGCAAGCTATTACTTTGAGGAGTGGAATTAAACTAAATGGCAAAGGGCCAAACTAATAAAGAGACCAACTCTCATTCTACTAGTGATGGTGCACCATCAGGGCCTTCTGCCCCTCCTGGGGTGGTATATACCAAGATACGGGCTCTTATATATTCCCTTTCTAGAATTACTTTGGTTAAGAATCCTAAAATCAATAATTCTATCAAAAAGCTCCCCTTTCTTAATCGTCACAAATAGAGAATTTTGGAACTCTTTAACAAATTGGCTAATAATATTCTTATGGTTGAGGTCTTACAACAAATGCCTAATTATGCTCGATTTGTCAAAAAGTTGCTTTCTAACAAGGGTAGGTACAGGGAGATGGCGACCTATCCGCTGATAAAGACATGTTCAGCGACCATTTTAAGGAAGTTACCCTTGAAGCATGGGAATCCAGGTCTGCCTATCATTCATGTGTCTATTGAGGACCCGGATTGTGGACACGGCCTCTGTGACTTGGGAGCGAGCATCAACTTAATGCCATACTCACTGTTTGAGAAGCTTCCTGCTGGTAAGTTTGTGCCTAGTAATTTCACCCTCTAGCTCACTGACATGTCTTCCATTACTCCTCAAGGTATGATAAAAAATGTTGTTGTCACTGTTGGTAAATGTGTTTATGTTGCTGATTTTATTGTTCTGGATATGGATGAGTATGTTGAGAATCCTCTTATTTTAGGTAGGCCTTTCTTGTGTACCGCTCAAGCTCTTATTGATGTTGTTAAAGGAGAGGCCACCCTTCGTTTCCATAATGAAGAACTATATTTTGATATTAATGAAAGGGTGCATTCTTCCTTAATGTTGTTTTTTTATGTTGGTTAGAGTTCATATCCCCTGATAAAATCACTTATGCTTTTAAGTACGCTAATCTTGCATAACCGGACTTACATTGGTCACTTAAGAATGTTCTAGGGGATTCCACAGGGGATATTGTACGAGTAGAGTGTACCTCGCTTGAAGGTGTTACACAAGCTTGAATTTAGTCCAGGTAGGGACTTTACATCTGGGTAGTTTGGTGGGAGGCAACTCGTCGGTTTGCTTTGTTTTTTTTTCTTCTTTTTGCTTTGTCAGTTACTTTATTCCATTTTCCCCTTGTGGTGTTGCTTGGCTTTCACAATTCTTACCACAAGAGTTTTGGCTCTTCATTTTTATGTCAATAATTTCGTTGTGGTTTCCACTAGAGTTCTTCTGGCTATGTAGACTATCCTTTCAGGAATATTTTTTATTCATCACATAGCTGAACTCAAGTGTGGGTGGGGGGGGGGGGGGAGCGCTACTACACACTCTACAAAATTTGGGGAGTATTATTTTCACTCTATGCTTATGCACTCTTCAGTACTTCTTCTTGTTTAGCCTTGCTTGATTTGTGCCCTTGGATTGCATACCCTTCTGATTTAATTATTTCTATGCAATGAGGTTGCTCCGGTCTAAGTGTGGGGGAGGATTCGCTCCTCCGCAACTTGTTTTTAAGCTTTTATTCCTTGCATTTCTTTGAGCTTTGTTAAGTGGTGGTAACTAAGAAGGGAGCCACAATGGAATTTCAGTAGGTTATGGGGTGAAAAAATTTCAACTGTTTGTGGTTTTATTGTTTTAATTAAAAGTCTATGTTCACTTATGTTATTTGGTTTGAGAATATACACCATCTAAACTCTGTTTTTAGCATTGAGCCTTAGAATGAATTGGAATGTAAGGTGGGAAAGAACAAAGGCAAGGTACTTCACTGATTCTTAAAAGTAAATCTGGTCCAAAATAGGCCTCGCCCACTCGATTATTAAGTCCTTGTGGTGCTTTATCACCTAGCTACCTACGGTTCTAGGAATCTGGGATAGTTTACTTAAAGTCGCTACTAGGGTGGAGAGCAAAGTCTAAGGTGAAGAGAAAAAAATGAACTTCAATTGAAGTATCTTTACAATATCTGAACTGAATATTAATATTAACTTCGGTCAAATGGATCATTAGTATATGTGGCACTGAATGGGATAATGGAATATGATTTATTTCGTGTCCCTTGTCGTTTAAAGTTGTGAATGAATTAATGGTCAATTGGCTCAAAGTTAAAGGCTTGGCTTTTAAGGTTCTGTTTCTCCTTCATTTGCTTTTGAACGACTTCTGATTTTGTGTCTGAAAAATACTCTTGAGTACCCCATGTTTTAAAAGACTTGCAGCGTCTCCCTCCGTGCTCTCCCCATTTGGTTGTTCCCTGTTTACTTTGCTTGAGCTTGAGTTTGATGTATTTGCTTGAGGATAAACAAAAGACAAGTGTGGAAGAATTTGATAAGTTATTATTTTATGTACTTGTTACTACTGAAACCCCTTATCTTTCGTGTCTTTTTTTCCTAGTCTTGTGCTTACTTGAAGTCCATATCTTTATTGAAAAGAAATTGTCTTAAATCACATTGTTTTGATGCTTATTTGACTTATGACGCGATCTACAGGGAATTGGGCCTGTTTCAGAGCAAAGAGGTCTGAATTGTACAAGTGTCCGGCTAGACGTCCGACCCAGAGGCCCAGATGGCCCTTCCTTGGGCCTGGACAGCCTGTCCATGGCCTCAGACACATACAAAAATATACTTGTCTTCATGTTCGGCTGCGGATACATATTTTGGTACAGCTAGTTGTCCGACTAAGCTAAGTCATACACCTCACGAGGACACTCACAAAGATGGAAATCTTGCGTGAGCATCTCTATGAGACGCGTGGCCCATTCTACCAGGACACAGGGCCGAACAAGGATATTTTGAGTGTATATTTCTATTTGAACAAAGGGAATTGAAGGTAAAAAATATAAAATCATTAATGAACATAATCCATGTCTCCATACCACACAAACTCACATAGAAGAACCCAGCCAGTCACAACAGGAGTTCTCCATCATCCTCTTCAACCTTTGGGTCCGGCGTTATGCAGATCTAGCAAGCACTACAAGAGTATAAGTCTTCTCTACAAGATGATTTCTCTTCTATCTCTATTCACTATTTCTTGTAACATGCTAGGCTATAAAGGATATACTCTAGAAGATGGTTATTTGAAGCTAGTTTATTTTGCAAGTACATCAACAACTCTGATTTGAGATTTTAATTTCAGATTGTTTTAAATTAATGTTAAAGTTACATTTTTTAATAAAGACCACAAATTTATTCATTAGCATTCGAATCTGAAATACCCCAAATCTAATTTACATTATAAAACCATTATTTAACAAAAAATAATCCAAATATAAACCATTTCACGTACGCATGCAAATACATGCATGAAAACGTTACGTAAAAGTAGTCGTTTCACCATATGCGATTAAGCATGACCTTGTATGACCTTCTAAAACTCAAAACAAATGGTCATACCCTCATTATATGACTATAAAAACATAGTACCTAGGCTATATTTAGTCAAAAACGCAAAACGCTCGGGAGTGCTCACGCACGCCCCAGAAAGCACGAAAAGCCCGGAGAGGTGCCGAGGAGGCACGAACACCTATATAATTCATTCTTAAAGTTCCTAAGATCATTAATAATCATTCTAAAGAGAAACCACGAGCTAGTTTCTCAAAATTCAATAAAACGCTTGGGGGAAATTCTTAACGCTCCGTTTTGCCCCGGGAGTGTCCCGATAGCCCGGGAATTATGTCATGAGTTGATGTAACCCCATATAACTCAATATAACATCTTAATATATAATTATTAACTATAAACAATGTTTATAAACACTTGGAACTCATGGAGACAACTCATTTTCCAAAATATCCTTAGAGCACAAAAACACACCTTCGGGTGTCACTAAAACTCGTTTTACGCAATTACCTTGTAGTTTTTGACATGCCACGAATTATGAATCTTAAATGGGGATGAATTTACCCTCTAAATAAATTAAAGGCAGTATCAAACAAGGAGCTCTATAGGGGCCGATTTTCTACCTAAAAACTAGTATAAAATTTACATTTAAAACTTATAAAAGACATAGAACATGGTGACTCACCTTTCCATGTGCTATAATACTTAAAGGAAGAAGAATATAAGTCTTATTTGACCTCCATGCTGTCGAAATCCTGCAGGAAAACAAGGCCATGTTAGCTTGACAAAAGTAAGAATAATTAAGGCAAAAAGTAGATCTATATCAACTTTTTGATTTGTTAAATACAAAGACCATCCCATGCTTGTCTAAAGCTCTTGGCTGCCGATCTAGGAGGCTCCAATTAGCCCTAAAAATTGTCTACCTACAAGGGAAGAAGAAGACAAGTTTAACATAAGAAAATCAAAAGAACTAAACCTTACCTAACTTACCTTGTCCTTTAGCTTCCATAATTTCTTCCACCTTGCCTTGTCTTGTAACATGGCCGAAAGCAGCCTTGTTTGGAGGGCTTATGGAGCCTAAAAATCAGAAGATAAACAATTAACAAAGTCATGACCTAACATGCCAATTATGGGTCCTAAATAAACAAATCAAATTCCTTCCAAACCTAGCTTAAGTTATACAGTTGCAAGCCATTCTCTTCACTCCTTGCAGCCGGTTTGGTAAGCCTTCTCTCTTCTTCTTTCATCTTCTTCCTTTGAAGCTCTTAAGTCCATTAATGGAGGTTTAACTTCTATCTTCATTTCTATGTTAATTTCCTAGCATTTCTCATCAAGTCTTGAAGCAAAATTCTTCCTAGCATAACTACAAGTCTTCGGCATCAATTTATACTCCAAGGAAGATGTCTAAATCAACATTAATCCAAGGAGCATCCAAGGTTATCTTAAGGTATTTTTCATGCTTGAAAATCCTTAAGACACGTTTCTTTGTGTAACTGAATCCTACATCTTCTAAGGCTCTTTTCTTTTTCATTTTCATGAAAGAAATATTGTTCTTCATTCATCTTAGGTGTGCCTAAATTCTAAGAAGAAAAGCTTAAGGTAAATCCTTAGAAAACTACTTACAAATCTACTTAAGGTCTTTGCTAAAGATCTAATTCCTAAACTCCTTCACCTCTTGCATAAGAACTGAAGTGGAGCATCAATTTCCTTTGGAGAAAGCTTGGGAATTCAAGAGGAGTTCAAGCACTTAACCATCCTTTATTAAGAGTAAGTTTACTAAGCCAATCTTTATGTTTTAAGCTTGTTTAAGCTTTTAAAAATTGTACAAAAATTATGTACACCTTCTTAGGAGTCTAAAATCGAAACCATATGGTAACATATACCAAAAATATAATCTATAACATATATGGAAAATATTTACCTTAAGACACATTTTAGTGTCCCAAAAGTTACCTAGGTTAAACCTTTATTCACACCGAATTGTCAAGGACAAATATGCTCTATTTTGAGCTAAAAATCAATCTAAGACATTACAATAATTTTTACATGAGTTATATGACTCATATAAATTTATGTATAATTACTTTGACTTATAAATCTACTTTTATATACTATATGGTGTCCTATAAATTATGGCCGAATTGCTTTGGTAAAGAATAGGTTTAAATGAGCTACATATGTATATAAACTTATATTATAAAGTTTGGTGAGTTAAAAATATTTTACTAGTGCTTAAATGGCTAATTAATTAAGTTATGTGGCTAAATTGTAAATCTTGAAAAGATTGGTGTATATATAGTAAATGCCGAGAGTTTTTGGCTTCTTTGGAGAGATTATGATATAATATAATGGTAGGAATTAAGTTTATGAATTTTAGTTAATTTAAACAAGTGTTAAATTAACAATTTATAAAGTTTAGGGCTATTTTGTAATTTATAAAACCTATTATGAAAAGTTGGAGTTTAATATGGGGCGAATCCATAATTAAGAGAAATATAAAGTACACTTCCGAAATTTAGAGGAATTAAATAATTAAACTATAGTTTATAAGTTATTAAGTAACTATTATAAAGTTTGGGGTGAAAATGTAAATAATGGAAAGTTTATGTCAAAGCCGAATTACTTGGGGTTAGATTTGTTATTTAAGAAATTATGTATATACATTCGGCAATTAAAGGGAATTAGAATTAAAACTATAGTTTATAAGACATTATGTAAAGGTTATAAGATTTTGTGGTTAAATTGTAATTATAGGAAAAATTATGTTAAGGCCGAAAGTTTTAGGGGCTAGGTTGTAATTTTTGAAAAGTTATCATGTTCAAATGTTATATACCGAAATATTAATAGTGGTTTTGTAAAATAATTAAATAAAGAATTAAAACTATATGATATAATGAGATTATAGTTTAAATGTAAAGTTTATGAATTGTTATGGTTGTTTTGTAAATAATCGAAACATAAGGGTAAAATATTTAAGTTTAAATAAGTATAGGTCCTATGCGGATATTTGGAGGAATTAGAAAAAAGAATTTTGATTTAAGGGATTATGGAATTAAAACTATGGCTTATGTAGTTATAAAGAATTTAATGGTAACCAATAAATATTACTTATGGTTAAAAGGGGAATAATAAAAACTATAAGAATATTATGTCCAGGTATGACATATAAATATAATTGAGAAATTATAAAGTATTATGTCATCTAGACAATTAAAACATGTAACATAAATAGTATATGAATAAATCTATTCATATGTGTATATTAAAGGATTTATAAATAAATCAAAAATGAAATAACAAAATAAGTTATACATTAAATCATGAGGTAATTAAAAGGAATTACCACCCAATATAAGTTATTAATTAAGACTATATCAATTGGATTATATATAAACACCTTAATTATCAATGAGGTTATGAGGTTAAAGAAACTGTCTAAGTGTGAAGAAATAAACCTCACATGAAATAACAAATATGAAATTGTTGAATGATCCAATAAAATTATTGTACAAGGGTAACATAAATTAACTCTCTCAGTTAATCCTAATATAGGACAATACTTGACTAGACGTTGACCACGATATATTCAACTGCAATCTACGGTGAACGGTATGGGATTCTTGCAACCTGTTTGCTACCGGATTACACCGGCTTGTGTGCTATCTGTTGTGTGAAATAACGACCAAGACAATTGTTGTAAAATGTTGTATCACTCTTGTGCACTGTTGTATTATTTTATGTGCGTGTTGATGCTAACTGTAACATGTATGTCCCACGCATACAACACTACATTACCAGTGGATTAAATACCTGTGTTTTATTATACCGAGAACTTGTACTCAAGTTACTCACTAACTTCACTTTATAACAGACGTCGTTATCCTAAACGTGATAATATACAATACACATTGTGTTCTTGATTAACGTCCCTGTGTGACACCTAACAATTCTATACTACAAGAACGAGGAGCCCGGTTAGATCTGGCCATGCATGCTACAGGAGCTGTACCTGTCTCAGGTCGTCTCCTATTCAATTTACGTCACGACGGAAGTTTTGGGTGCACTCTTTGTCCACTCACCGGGACCGTACCGGAACATTTCAAGTTAAGAGGAAGACTTCACTTCTCTCGAGGGTACGATACCCACCTCTTTTAAGTACAGGAGTTAACTACGTTATCTTCTGAGGAAATTATTACCCACCTCTTTTAACAAGGTCACTATACCTTCATCATATCGACATACTCTTATACACCTGTCAGTCACATTGTGTGGACCCGACTACTATCAACGATTTACAGATCATCTAACTTGACCTTCTGAAGTCTTGTTCTATGTGACATTGTTGTCCTTGTATGGATACTTGTTGTTATCATGTTATGCTTGTTTACAGCTTTACAAAAATGAACTGCATGTATTCGACAAAGTAGTTGGTGTGGCCCAGTAGCCGATGGGCTGCACGTTTTCCATACCAGCATTGTTTGCTGAGCCCCTTTGGGGGGCACCCCCATTTTTCAGGTACCTGAAGTTGAAGAGTTTACCACACCGAGTGTAGGTGGGGTAGATCAAGCTATGGGAGTTTATTACTAGTTATTTATTTTACTTAATTATTGTACCTTTGAGTTTGATTCCTAGTATCTCGGGTTGTATTCGTATTCAGACCGTGACTTTTGAGATTTGTATTTGGAGTTAGCCTGGTTAGTCACAAGGGTAACTAACGGCATTGTAATACCACCCGATTATTGTAATTTATTCCGCTGCAGTTTAAGTTTTATTGGGAGCGATCGTCGTTCAGGTTATTAGATTTCGGGTTGGGGTGTTACAAAAAGTGGTATCAGAGCGTAGTTACGCTCTGGATACAAGAATACACCAAGATTAGGATTTCTAAAGCCTTAGATTACGGGTTGAGTGATAGTATAGAAAGGAGTTTAAGTTAGTTTTACTTAGACTACTATCCAATACCAAGATTGTGACCACAATATCTAATATACATCAACATCCTGCAGATGTCAGGAAGAGGTGGACGCCGCGGACAAACAGCAGAGGAGTCGCCCGTCAGGCTGGCTGATATTGCTACTTTGATAGCTCAAGCATTTGCATAAGCGGGAGTTGCGCAGCAGCACCAGCAGCAGCAACCTCCACCACCACCACCCAGAGAGAAGGATTGGGTGAAGAGTTTGGCTGATCTCAGGCCAACTGCGTTCAAAGGACAGACTAACCCTGTACACTTGGAGACTTATATCATGGAGATGGAAACAGAATTTGAGACACTCAAAGTCCCAGCTAGGGACAAGGTGAGGCTCGCTGCCTTTTACTTGAAAGATGCAGCAAGGGATTGGTGGAATATGGTGAAGGATGACCACATGGACGATCCAGCTTTCACTTGGGGAGCCTACACCGCGCTCCTTATGGGCAAGTACTACCCGACCCACACCAGGATGGTGAAGACTAGGGAGTTTGACGCGCTGGAACAGACTGGAAAGATGACCGTGGATGAATACTATGCGAAGTTTACTTCACTACTCCGACTACTACCCGGATTAGGATACTCGGACCAGGTTTTGGTCGACCGGTTCTATGGGGGACTGAGTCCTCGGCTCCAATTTGGGATGGGACCAGTCATTCCCACCAGCTTACAGGTAAAACAGGAGAAATATAAACCAGTTGGAATTTTGTTACCTACTATACTTCGTCATGGGAGATTTGGAAACTGATACCTTGAGATTTCAGGAATGTTACCACGCTGCCTCCGTTGTGGAGATCACATGCAAGAGAAGGGATGCTTTGAGCTCCCAAAAGAGAAAGGACGGGCCTGACAACGATGATGCCAAGCAGGGAAGCTCCAATAGAAGGAACAAACCCTTTCAGAGAGGCCAGGGGTCCTATCAGGGGAAGGGGAACCAGACTACTGGGAGCCCCCAGCCAGTAACCCACGGTGCAGCAAAACCACAGAAAACCTACCCATCTAAGGGTAGACACTCTAACCAAACAGTTAAATGTGAGACTTATGTGATTATTTCAGTACCGTTAGAATATGTAATTGACCTCGATTGTATTAGGTTTGGACATGGCTCAAATACGGGCCAGAAGTTTGTCCGCCACTTCAACTGTAGACAATGTGGAAAGGATCACCCCGGTGTGGGATCGGTGGACTGCCAAGGGGAGAAAGTCCAGTGCCGCCACTGTCAGATATGGGGACACTGTGCCTTCGAGTGCATTAAAAATCCGGAGAGCAGGAACTACCGCCCGGTAGCAAAGGCAAACACCGGCCATAAGAGTGGAGCCAGCGATACTCGCCCTCCACCAACAAACCAAGCTCAGGGAGCTAAGGGCAAAGGCCCAGCATCGGGACCCGCCCTGCATGTTATGGACCGCTCAGATGAAGCTGGTACTTCTACCAACCCAGGTATTTCTAAACCTATACTAACATGCTATTGAGCAGTGAATGTTGTGAATGAGTGCTTGCATGCCTTAAGTGCCTAATTGAGTAGGAAAGAACTAATAAGACTCACTGGTAGAATTTTAAACCACGTAGGAAGCTATAAGATATGCTTTCCTATCCCCTCACCCCCTCCCTGGAAGAAACATAAATCAAAGCACAAGAACCAGCGAACGAACAATGTAAGGTTATCCAACCAGGATTAATACTACTCAAAGGATACCTAACGCCGGAAACACAAATTGCAATCATCAGAAGATGTCAAGAACTGGGAGCAGGACCAGGAGGGTTCTACACTCCCGAATTTCCAGGAGGATCAAAAATGAAGCTGAAAATGATGTGCTTAGGAAAGGATTGGAATCCTTACTCAAAGACCTACCAGGATACAAGAAATGGAGATGGAGCGCAAGTACCAAAAATCCCAGAAGAATTTTTACAAATTGTGGAACAAGCAGTTAATACAGCTCAACAGTTAGAAGAAGATCCAGTTCCCAATCTAAGGGCTGATCTATGTATCATCAACTTCTATGAAGAAGGAGGCCGCTTAGGACTACACCAGGACAAGGATGAAACACAAGGGTCCCTCGATCAGGGGATACCAGTATTGTCTTTGTCAATTGGAGATGACGCAGAGTTCTTATATGGCGAGCAGAAGCGTGTGGACCTTGCGAAGAAAATCATATTGAAGTCAGGAGATGTTTTAATAATGGGTGGAAAGTCAAGGTTGCTATACCATGGAATTAAAAGGATTAAAATAAACTCAGCACCTTCGACAGTGATAAACACCACCCACATGAAACCAGGAAGATTAAGTTTGACTTTTAGAAAATACTAGTATTGTAATTGTCTTTAGACACTGAAAGAATCATCTCATCAATGAAGCATTATTGTTATGAAAAGTGAATGTCTTTCGACCTCCATCATATGTCAAAGTACTTACCCAGATTCTGTTGTTAGGTTGTGCTAAGGAGACGGAAGGTGCCTTAAGTATACTTACTGAGGAGGAGGCCAGCAAGGGCGGCACGATCCTCACTGGTACCTTTCCTGTCAATGGAGTGGCTGCATCAGTACTGTTCGACTCCGGAGCCTCACATACTTTCGTTTCGCCTTCGCTTGCGGGGAAGTTGGGGCTAGACGCTGTAGAGTTACCTGATTTTAAGGTGGCACTCCCGTCTAAGGAGAAGGTCAGTTGCACTCGTCTTTATAGAGGAGCCACTATCCGTATTAAGGAGGAGGAATTTCCCATTGACCTAATTGAGTTCAGAGGTCTAGGATTCGACGTCATAGCCGGGATGGATTGGTTGGGGCGGCACAGAGGCCGCATCCTTTGTGCAGAGCGCAAACTGTTACTTAAGAGCCCATCAGGAGTGACAGTGTCTTACCGCCAGAGCCCTCGAGCACCATCAATAAAAGTGATATCTGCTATGTCCATGTACAAAGAAGTCAGGAAGCAGAAGGAAGTATATTTATGCTAGGTTCAGAATGTAGAGCACGACCCAGATTTTGATCCAGATATGCCAGTGGTGTCAGATTTTCCGGATATTTTTCCAAAGGAACTTCCAGGCTTACCGCCAGCCAGAGAGGTAGAATTCTCCATCGAATTACTACCAGGTACTGGTCCCATAGCTAAGGCACCGTATCGTATGGCACCAGCAGTGATGGCTGAGTTGAAGGAACAGTTGAAGGATTTATTAGACAAGGGATACATACGACCTAGCATATCGCCTTGGGGAGCACCAGTTCTTTTTGTGAAGAAGAAGGATGGAAGCCTTCGGTTATGTATCGATTACAGAGAGCTTAATGCAGTGTCAGTGAAGAACAAATACCCACTACCACGAATTGACGATTTGTTTGATCAGTTAAGAGGAGCAAAGGTGTTTTCA
Source organism: Limonium bicolor (assembly GCA_023374045.1). Taxonomy (NCBI): domain Eukaryota; kingdom Viridiplantae; phylum Streptophyta; class Magnoliopsida; order Caryophyllales; family Plumbaginaceae; genus Limonium; species Limonium bicolor. The sequence continues at coordinate 235,258,327 of CM041776.1, forward strand.
AAGATCGATTTGAGATCAGGATACCATCAGATACCTATCAGGGAGCAAGACAGAGAAAAGACAGCATTCAGAACACGATATGGCCACTATGAGTTTACAGTTATGCCTTTTGGCTTGTCAAACGCACCGGCAGTCTTCATGGACTTAATGAATAGGTTATTCAGAGAGCAGTTGGACAAGACCGTAGTCGTATTCATCTATGGTATCCTAATTTATTCAAAGTCTAAGGAAGAGCATGAGAGTCACCTCCGACGTGTACTCGAGATCTTAAGGGAGAACCAGCTTTATGCTAAGTTCTCCAAGTGTGAGTTTTGGCTAGATCGAGTTTCCTTTCTAGGACATGTTATCTCAGACGCTGGGATCGCAGTGGATCCAGCAAAAATAGAAGCAGTTCGCACCTGGCCCAGACCAAAGACAGTGACTGATATCAGGAGTTTTCTTGGGTAGCAGGTTGTCAAAGACTTCTCCAGAATAGCAAAACCAATGACAAGTTTAATGAAGAAGGACGCGCCATTCACATGGACTACAGAATGTGAAACCTCATTCCAGTATTTGAAGGATGCTTTGACCTCAGCACCAGTTTTGACTATACCTGAAGGCACAAAGGGTTACGAAGTTTACTGTGATGCATCAGGCAGGGGATTAGGGTGTGTACTCATGCAGAATGGGAAGGTAGTCGCCTACGCTTCCCGACAGCTGAAGAACATGAGGAGAACTATCCCACACATGACTTGGAACTTGGAGCAATTGTATTTGCATTGAAGATCTGGCGCCACTACCTGTATGGTGTCCAGATGACCGTATACTCGGATCACAAAAGTTTGAAATATGTATTCACCCAGAAGGAGTTAAACATGAGACAATGAAGATGGGTTGAATTTCTCAAGGATTACGACATCGATTTGCAGTAAAAAGAAGGAAAAGCTAATGTTGTAGCAGACGCATTGAGTCGACGAGCACACTCCTTAAATGCCATTGTGGCTAGCTCGAGTCTTATAGACGACATACGTAGCGCACAGCAGAATGATCAGCGAATGATGGAGATCAGTCAGAAGTTGTCTGACGGTACATTTGAAGGAGGAAGTATGAGTTCCAGCTACACGATGATGGGCTGATCAGATTAAAGGGCAGATTGTGTATTCCCAGAGATAGCACAGATATAAAAGAGCATATTCTTCGAGAGTCCCACACTTCTTCCACATCTGTCCATCCAGGAGCTTCTAAGATGTACAAAGATCTAAAGAGGTATTTCTGGTGGAGTGGTATGAAGGGCGACGTGACAGAATATGTGATTCGATGTCTCACTTGTCAGAAAGTGAAATTCGAACATAGACGACCAGGAGGCATGGTACAGTCTATGCCAGTTCCGAATGGAAGTTTTATGATATCTCTATGGACTTCGTGGTGGGACTGCCACCTACGAGAGGAGGACTAAATATGATATGGGTTGTTGTTGATTGACTGACCAAAGTGGCGAGATTTATACCGATGAAAGACACTTGGAAGGTGCCAAGGTTGGCAGAATTATTGAAAAAGAAATTATCAGACATCATGGAGTACCAAAGACTATTGTTTCAGATCGAGATACCAGATTTCTTTCACATATATGGCGAGCTACTCGCGAAGCACTTGGAACTGAATTGAAGCTTAGCACAGCGTTTCATCCTCAGACGGATGGTCAATCAGAGAGGACTATTCAGACCTTAGAGGACATGCTACGAGCATGTGCCTTGGATTTCCAGGGTAGCTGGATAGATAGGTTACACCTAATCGAGTTTGCATACAACAACAGTTATCACGCCTCTATACAGATGTCACCTTTTCAAGCATTATATGGCAGACCATGCCGCACACCATTGTGCTGGGACGAGTCTAGTGAGACCGTCATCATTGGGCCTGAGTACTTAGAGCAAGTTCAGGCAGAAGTACAACATCAGAAATAATATGAAAGCAGCACAAGACAGACAAAATCGTATGCTGATGAGAGACGAGACCTTGAGTTCGCAGTTGGCGACCAAGTATTTCTACGAGTATCACCGATGAAGGGTGTATTCAGATTTGGACAGAAGGGCAAGCTAAGCCCGAAGTTTGTAGGACCCTACGCTATCACAGAGCGGGTGGGCCTTGTGGCATATCGACTTGATTTGCCAGCAGAGTTGGGCAAAGTACACAACGTTTTTCACGTGTCTCAGCTTAAGAAATACATGCCTCATCCTTCTCATGTTCTACAACCAGAGACACTATCATTAGAACCAACAATGCGGTACGTGGAAACACCGCAACGAATCTTAGATAGAAAAACACGAGATACTCGAAACAAGACTGTGAGCCTTGTAAAGGTTCTTTGGTCGAACCATGATGTTGAAGAGGCCACATGGGAATTAGAAGCGGATATGTGAGCAAAGTTTCCCTCATTATTTACCGACTAGACACTTTAGTCTAGGGTACGTGGGCGTACCCCTTTTTAGGGGGGTAGAGCCTTTTTCGTTTGTGAGTTTATTGCATTTTGTTGCACTTTTGTGCATTTCTGTGACACTTTGTCTGTATGTGTTCTTGTGTAACACTGTATTTGAATGTACTTGTACTTTACTTGCTGATGTGTACTACGTTACACTACAATGGAAAGATTATGTGCACTACGCTGCACTATTTGAAGTGAAATGTGATTGTGTGTACTACATTGCACTACATGTAGGTATATGATATGACCTTCCAAAGTATTCATGTTTGTTGATGTACACTATGAACTTAGGAATATAGAGACTTGGGACTTGATCCCTAAAAAATTGAGTTGTGGATACTTAACGGAACTTGTTCCCCCACAACCTTATAAATTTAGATATGAGACTTCGGGGCGAAGTCCTTTTTAAGGGGGGTAGATTGAAATACCCCAAATCTAATTAACATTATAAAACCATTATTTAATGAAAATAATCCAAATATAAACCATTTCACGTACGCATGCAAATACATGCATGAAAACGTTACGTAAAAGTAGTCGTTTCCACCATTAGCGATTAAGCATGACCTTGTATGACCTTCTAAAACTCAAACCAAATGGTCATACCCTCATTATATGACTATACAAACATAGTCCCTAGGCTATATTTAGTCAAAAAGCAAAACGCTCAGTGCTCACGCACGCCCCTTAAAGCACGAAAAGCCCGGAGGTGCCGAGGCGGCACGAACTCCTATATTCATTCTTAGAGTTCCTAACATCATTAATAATCATTAAAGAGAACCCATGAGCTAGTTTCTCAAAATTCAACAAAATCTCGGGGAATTCTTAACGCTCCTTTTGCCCGGGAGTGTCCCGATAGCCCGGGAATTATGTCATGAGTTGATGTAACCCCATATAACTCAATGTAACACCTTAATATATCATTATTACTATAAAAATGTTTATAAACACTTGGAACTCATGAGACAACTTATTTTCCAAAATATCCTTAGAGCACAAAAACACCTTCGGGTGTCACTAAAACGCGTTTTACGCAATTACCTTGTAGTTTTTGACATGCCACGAATTATGAATCTTAAATGGGGATGAATTGACCTCTAAATCAAATAAAGGCAGTGTCAAAACAAGGAGCTCTATAGGGGCCGATTTTCACCTAAAAACTAGTATAAAATTTACATTTAAAACTTATAAAAGACATAGAACATGGTGACTCACCTTCCCATGTGCTATAATACTTAAAGGCAGAAGAATATAAGTCTATTTGACCTCCATGCTGTCGAAATCCTGCAGAAAACAAGGCCATGTTAGCTTGACAAAAGCAAAAATTAAGCAAAAAGTAGATCTAGATCTACTTTTTGATTTGTTAAATACAAGACCATCCCATGCTTGTCTAAGCTCTTGCTGCCGATTAGAGGCTCCAATTAGCCCTAAAAATCGTCTACCTACAAGGGAAGAAGAAGACAAGTTTAACATTGAAAAATCAAAGAATAAACCTTACCTAACTTACCTTGTCCTTTAGCTTCCATAATTTCTTCCACTTGCCTTGTCTTGTAACATGGCCGAAAGCACCTTGTTTGGAGGGCTTATGGAGCCTAAAAATAGAAATAACAATAAACAAAGTCATGACCTAACATGCCAATTATGGGTCAAAATAAACAAATCAAATTCTTCCAAACTAGCTTAAGTTATACGGTTGCAACCATTCTCTTCCTCCTTGCAACCGGTTGGTAAGTCCTCTCTCTTCTCTTTCATCTTCTTCCTTTGAAGCTCTTAAGTCCATTAATGGAGGTTTAACTTCTATCTTCATCTTCTATGTAATTTCCTAGCATTTCTCATCAAGTCTTGAAGCAAAATCTTCCTAGCATAACTACAAGTCTTCGGCATCAAATATACTCCAAGGAAGTTGTCTAAATCAACATTAATCCAAGGAGCATCTCAAGGTTACTTAAGGTATTTTTCATGCTTGAAAATCCTTAAGACATTTTTGTGTAACCGAATTCTACATCTTCTAAGGCTCTTTTCTTTCATTTTCATGAAGGAAAGTTTGTTCTTCATTCATCTTAGGTGTGCCGAAATTCTAAGAAGAAAAGCTTAAGGTAAATCCTTGGAAAACTACTTACAAATCTACTTAAGATCTTTGTTAAAGATCTAACTCCTAAACTCCTTCACCTCTTGCATAAAACCGAAGTGGAGCATCAATTTCCTTTGGAGAAAGCTTGGGAATTCAAGAGAGTTCAAGCACTTAACCATCCTTTATTAAGAGTAAGTTTACTAAGCCAATCTTTATGTTTTAAGCTTGGTTAAGCTAAAAATTACACAAAATTATGTACACCTCTTAGGAGTCTAAAACGAAACCATATGGTAACATATACCAAAAATATAATCTATAACATATGGAAATATTTACCTTAAGACACATTTTTGTCACAAAATTACCTAGTTAAATTATTCATACCGAATTGTCAAGGAAAATATGCTCTATTTTGAGCTAAAATCAATCTAAGACATTACAATAATTTTTACATGAGTTATATGACTCATATGAATTTATGTATAATTATTTTGACTTATAAATCTACTTTTATATACTATATGGTATCTTAAATTATGGCCGAATGGTTGGTGAAGAATAGGTTTTAATGAGCTACATATGTATATAAACTTATATTATAAAGTTTGGTGAGTTAAAAATATTTTACTAGTGCTTAAATGGCTAATTAATTAAGTTATGTGGCTAAATTGTAAATTTTAAAAGTTGGTGTATATAGTAAAAGCCGAGAGTTTGGCTTTTGGAGTAATTATGATATAATATAAGGTAGGAATTAAGTTTATGAATTTTAGTTAATTTAAACAAGTGTTAAATTAACAATTTATAAAGTTTGGGGCTATTTTGTAATTTATAAAACTTATTATGAAAAGTTGGAGTTTAATATGGGGCGAATCCATAATTAGAGAATATAAAGTACACTTCCGAAATTTAGAGGAATTAAATTTAAACTATAGTTTATAAGTTATTAAGTAACTATTATAAAGTTTTGGGGTGAAAATGTAAATAATGGAAAGTTTATGTCAAAGCCGAATTACTTGGGTTAGATTTGTAATTTAAGAAATTATTATATACATTCGGCAATTAAAGGGAATTAAAATTAAAACTATAGTTTATAAGACATTATGTAAAGGTTATAAGATTTGAGGTTAAATTGTAATTATAGGAAATTATGTTAAGCCGAAAGTTTGAGGGGCTAAGTTGTAATTTTAAAAGTTATATTTCAAAATATACCGAAATATTAATGGTGGTTTTGTAATATAATTAAATAAGGAATTAAAACTATATATATAATGAGATTAGAGTTTAAATGTAAAGTTTATGAATTTATGATTGTTTTGTAAATAACCGAAATATAGGGTAAGAATTTAGATTTAAATAAATATAGGTCCTATGTGGATATTTGGAGGAATTAGAAAAAGAATTTTGATTTAAGGGATTATGGAATTAAAACTATGGCTTATTAGTTATAAGGAATTTAAGGTAACCAATAAATATTATTTATGGTTAAAAGGGGAATAATAAAAACTATAAGAATATTATGTCCATGTATGGCATATAAATATAGTTGAGAAATTATAAAGTTATTATGTCATCTAGACAATTAAAAACATGTAACATAAATAGTACATGAATAATATATACATATGTACATTAAAGGATTTATAAATAAATCAAAAGGAAAACAAAATAAGTTATACATTAAATCATAAGGTAATTAAAAGAAATTACCACACAATATAAGTTATTAATTAAGACTATATAAATTGGAATATATAAACACCTTAATTATCAATGAGGTTAAGAGGTTAAAGAAACTATCTAAGTGAAGAAAAAACCTCACATGAAATAACAAATACGAAATTGTTGAATGATCCAATAAAATTATTATACAAGGGTAACATAAATTAACCCTCTCAGTTAATCCTAATATAGGACAATACTTGACCAGACGTTGACCAGGATATATTCAACTGCAATCTACGGTGAACGGTATGGGATTCTTGCAACCTGTTTGCTACCGGATTACACCGGCTTGTGTGCTATCTGTTGTTTGAAATAACGACCAAGATAATTATGTAAAATGTTGTATTACTCTTGTGCACTGTTGTGTTATTTATGTGCGTGTGTACTAACTGTAACATGTATGTCCCACGCATACAACACTACATTACCAGTGGATTAAATACCTGTGTTTTATTATACCGAGAACTTGTACTCAAGTTCTCACTAACTTCACTTTATAACAGACGTCGTTATCCTAAACGTGATAATGACAATACACATTGTGTTTTGATTAACGTCCTGTGTGACACCTAACAATTCTATACTACGAGAACGAGGAGCCCAGTTGGATCTGGCCATGCATGCTACAGGAGTTGTACCTGTCTCAGGTCGTCTCCTATTCAATTTACGTCGCGACGGGAGTTTTGGGTGCACTCTTGTCCACTCACCGGGACCGTACCGGAACATTTCAAGTTAAGGGAAGACTTCACTTCTCTCGAGGGTACGATACCCACCTCTTTTAAGTACAGGAGTTAACTACGTTATCTTCTGAGGGAATTACCCACCTCTTTTAACAAGGTCACTATACCTTCACTATATTGACATACTCTTATACACCTGTCAGTCCCATTGTGTGGACCCGACTACTATCAAAGATTACAGATCATCTAACTTGACCTTCTGAAGTCTTGTTCTATGTGACATTGTTGTCCTTGTATGGATACTTGTTATTATCATGTTATGCTTGTTTACAGCTTTACAAAATGAACTGCATGTATTCGACAAAGTAGTTGGTGTGGCCCAGTAGCCGATGGGCTGCACGTTTTCCATACCAGCATTGTTTGCTGAGCCCCTTTGGGGGCACCCCCATTTTCAGGTACCTGAAGTTGAAGAGTTACCACACCGAGTGTAGGTGGGGTAGATCAAGCTATGGGAGTTTATTACTAGTTATTTGTTTTACTTAATTATTGTACCTTTGAGTTTGATTCCTAGTATCTCGGGTTGTATTCATATTCAGACCGTGACTTTTGAGATTTGTATTTGGAGTTAGCCTTGTTAGTCACAAGGGTGACTAACGGCATTGTAATACCGCCCAGTTATTGTAATTTATTCCGCTGCAGTTTAAGTTTATTGGGAGTGATCGTCGTTCAGGCTATTAGATTTCGGGTTGGGGTGTTACAGAATCTTATTATGATTAGATGAGTGATTAACAAGAAGGTCTTATTCATCTGCTAGCCTGTGGAAAACAAGATTAGACTGATTAGATTTTCCCTTAGGTGTGTAGTAGTTCTTTAAGTTTAATCCATCATTTTGTGTTTCACTAGGTTCTTGATTAGACCTTTCGTGTCTTGCTAGGTGAGCTTCCCTGAGATTATGATTTAATTTTGGAAAGATATTAAAGAATTAGTCATTCCGTATCTCTTATTAATTTATAGAATGTTGCAAAGTTTGACTAGCAAAGAATAGCTTGAACCCAAGGTTCCGCTCACCCTTATCACTTTATCAGTTTTACGTTATTTATTTAATTATTTCCGCTGCTTAATTGATTCCCAAAATAAGAACAACCCCCTACTTTCAGTTTTCTTATGACTAGGCTTACTATCTTCAAGTCTCGTGGATTCAATACCTAGTTGCTACGTTTTCTATGCTCCAGTGACCGAGATTTTTACAACTGAAAGGTGATTAATTTACTAATTTTCTTGGTCTATTATTTAGTATATCATTTGACATGTTTGCGTGCCTCACAAATATAGGTGTATCAGGGACCTTGGGATGCCTTTCTTTGACCATGAAGAAGAAAAATGACAAGAGGAAGCTAGAACTTTTGCAGTCATGTTTTGAAGAGGGATTGATAACAACCAATCAGATGACTAAGGGGTTCACACGGGTCAAGGAAGGACTCGATGATCTGGCTCTGTATCAAATGACTTGTATGAAATTTAAATGATTGAAACACTAACGGAAATGTATAATAAGAGTTGGAGAAAATATATATTATATTAGTCTCTCTGCTTTTTTCATTAGTATAGTGCACCACCACTTATGTACAACATTTCTATTATCAATTACAGCTAGCCGCTTATCGAACGATTACTAATTAAAAATGAAACAAAAAAGTAGTAATGCAACTATGCTAAAAAGATGAAAACAAATTATACTCTATATACCCCCTCAATCGTATAACGGCTTTGAAGGGATCGGGGTGCTGACCGAGTAGGTCTGAGGTGTTAGTCTCTGACTAACCCTGCTTAGAGATAAGTAATTTCCAAGGAGATAATGTAGAAGCTTTTTGTGTAAAATTGTCAAGATAGGATTTTGCTTGTATTGGCGCCGTTGCCGTGGACTTGGAATTAGTCCAAGTCCTAATTTCGGTAAAACGCCCTATTCTTTATTCTTTAATTTAATTTGTTCATTTTATTTTCAGTTGAATGTGCCGGGTACATTGCCGGGTGTTATACATCCGGCATCTTGGAGGAAGTCCTACGCCGGATAGAGTTTACTCGGCGCACGACCCGGCATAAACAAACTTCAACTTTTACTTCGCATTGTCCTTTTTTGAATCTTTGATTTGTCTATAAATATTCTTTTTCATTGCTTTTTTATGTTAACTTCCCTTTCCCTTTCCCATCTAATTTTCTTTTCGAGTTTGAACGCGCCGGGTGGTATGCCGGGTAACTTTAACCCGGCATTAGTGGAGGAAGTCCACTGCCGGATACAACTAACCCGGTAACCTGTCTGGCATCTTCAAACTATTAACAGTTTTAAATTAGTTCCGTGAAATGTTAAATTCCTCATAGTATTCTATTCTTTTCCTACACCATTCGCTTAGATCTCTCTTCTAATACTTCCTAATTGTTGATTCTGTACTGAAATTTTTAAGTTCGTAGAAGACCGGACGCAACGCCGGGTACTATCAACCCGACAGTATTGGAGGAAGTCCAATGCCGGGTTCCATACACCCGGCACCGTGTCCGGCATAACCAAAACTTTATTTCTTCTTGAATTTTCATAATTTTAATATGTCATTATATTATTTATTTTATTATTACCAAGTATTATAACCCTTTCTCTTGCTCCTCCTGAAGATTTCAAAGTGAATGCTTCTGCGGTCCACGAATTCTCCTGAAGATTTAGCAGATTTAGACCCAGAAATCGAGAGGACTCTTCTTCGCTCCATTCGTTAACGAAGAAACCACCAACACCTACCTCTTACACCAATGGCAGCACCTACCGTCCGAAATATAAACCGGCCTTCTAACCAAGGCCAAAAGCCCGTAATCGACCTCCCTCTCCTTCCACAAAACGAATATGATGAATGGCAAAAACTTAAGCCATATCATCAAATCCGATGCATCAAGGATTTTGGTATGTTCGACGGTACAAACCCGGACGATGCTTTGCTCCACATCACCAAATTTCTCCAACATACAAATAGCCTAACCTCCACAAACAATGTCCTCCAATACGCCAGACTTGCTCTCTTCCCCCATAGCCTTACGGGGAACGCCAGCAAGTGGTACCACAGTCTAACCCCCAGTACCATCACCACATGGGAGGACATGGCAACCAAATTTTATGACAAATTCATGCCCCCTAGTCACACCCTGGAGATGATCACCGACATTTACAACTTCAGACAACCTAGCTCGAGAACATCTGTGAGACTTGGGATAGATTCAAAGGGTTGCTGCCACATGTCCACACCACGACCTCACCAAGGAACAACTATCTCAGTTGTTTTACAAAGGATTGATCAATCAATGCAAGACGATGATCTTATCCTCCATTGGTGCAGATATATTAAAGAAGCCTGGAGATCAATTCCTTAGTGAGGTTGAATCTCTTTGCGAAGAGATTAGGAATGGGCCACCGGTGGACACCAGGGGTAGTACCGCTGTGTATATCAGTGGGAGAGGGCGATGCAAAATTTGACAAACTGATGCAAAGTCACGAGCAGTTGTTAGAAGAGCAATGCTCAAACGTCCACAAAGGTTAGCGCTCTACAGAAGGTGGTGGAGCAAATAGTAATGAACAAACTTTCTCAACAGGCGAATGTGGTTAGTGCACGACCACACGCCCCGAGCCCTGATATGCCAGACTTTCAAAATGTTGAGGAAGTCAATTATGTGAGTAACCAAGGGTATTGGCAGTCATGGCAACAGGGGAACCAACCCCCTCAACACTTCCAAAGTCAATCCGGCTACCAGGGAGGTCCAGGCATATAGACCATCCCATCCTGCATCATCATCAGAGGCTGAAATGGCTGAACTTCGTGACATGATGTCACCCTGATGAACAAAACCCAAGACACTCACAATGAGATCTCGACCATTCGCAAGGAGCACAAATCGTTGTAGTTGCAGTTGCAGCAACTTCTGACGTAACCACGACAACAAGGTCAGCTCCCGTCCCAGACGCAAACAAATCCACGGGAGCATGCGAATTCGGTCACTATCCTGCCCAGATCTCAAATGAGCCAAATAGCCTAAAGCTAAGTGTAGGGCGGTTCCTCCTCACGCCTTCACTATCAAACAGGGGAGTCCTTCGTATCATTTAATTTTTCTCTTTTAATTTTATGTTATTTAATTGCTTTCATTATAGTTGTTTTTAGTTTCTTACAAAAAAAAAATCAAAAAAAATCAAATTTCCTTTGTCTTTTGAACACTGGGGCAGTGTTCCTGCCAAGTGTAGGGCAGGACCCCCCTTAAAATAGTTTTTTATAATATGCTAGTTGTGAGTTTTTATCGATGTTTTTACTAAACTTTTTGCATGTTTTTGATTGAGATAAGATTAGGAATGACTAAAAGCTTGTTCTCTCAAGAGTAAGCTCTCTAAGACTTGTAGATTCTTGTTTTTAACTTCTTGATTCTTTTTATTTTACGTGAGTATATGATCTTTCTCCTAATTCCTCCTTATTGTACTTCTGGGTACTTGTTTCCATTCTTTTCAAATTGTGAAAAATCTTTGGTGAAAATCTAAAAAAGGGTTTTTGTGCAAAAGAAAGAAGAAGGAAAAAAAGAGAAAACAGAAAAAATCTTCTTCCAAGTAAAAGCAATATTCCTTGAGGTTGCATAAGTTCTCAAATAAAGCAAAAAACGAGAGTTTTTCCTTTTATTTTTCTCCTAATTCCCCGTTCTCAATGCAAAAAAATCATGGTTGATTCAGAAACCCTTGCAAAACAGGGCTGAACATAAAAACCATCGATGAGTGTCTTGGCCACATTCAAAAACTCTTGAAAAATAGAGCTGAGTGATGGAAACCGGAAAAAGGAGAGATTGCAAATCCCTTATGCAAAATAACCCAAAAGTTTTTGATCGGTTTTGAAATTCTTTATTTTATACCCATTAGTATGTTTGGATAGATAAGGTAGATTAAGTGATACTCGTGAATTAGAGGCAGACAGTTAGAAATATTTATCTAATTGTCATTCTAAAGTTTATCTGTTTTGTGCATAAGTAATTACTCCTTTCTAATCTTGTTTTGCTCGAGGACTAGCAAAAGGTAAGTGTAGGGCCTTGATAAGCCGCAGACTTATCATATTTTGTGCATTAGATTTAGTATTATATTTATCTAAATAGAGTATATATGTGTTATTTATGTGTAATATGTGTTAAAGTATATTATTTGTACAGACTTATGTTTTTATGAGTTTTCTGTGCAAGGAATGATTTTCTAGGCAAAAGTTCAATTGAAGCCGGACTCAGTGCCGGGTTGATCCTACACGGCATAAACACAGAACAGAAAAGAGGCCTTGCCGGACATGATGCCGGGTAGATTCCATCCGGCATAAGTAAAGAGTCACCACAGTTGACCAAGCGATAGCAGTTTTTTGACCGTTGGTGTAACACCCCAACTCCAAATACAAAGATCGTCGCCCTAAGTCCATATCATTCGTTAACAACGCAGCGGAAAAGTTCTACTAAATTGGTGTTACCGCCGTTAGTCACCCACGTGACTAACTAGGCCTATTCTCTTACAAGTCACGGTCTGACTAACCGGATAATTACTCGAGCATCTATACATTACAATCCATAAACCACAACTTATACCGAGTATCTCACATCCTAATACATCATACTAACATCTCATCAACTAACAACATCAAACATCTCACCCAATTTACTAAACGAGTGTACATGCACAACTCGTGTAACAAATGTAAAAGCGACCCGAAGTACTCTACTCGCTCCTACTCTCAGGTTGAGTCTTTGTCTGGTACCTACCTGCAAAGTTTAAATCACATGCCCTAAGGGGCTCAACACATGGCTGGTACAGAAAACGTGCAGCCCACAAGCTAGCAGGGTTACACACGACTACTTTGTAGTATACATGCAATTGTTTATTCATACAAGTAATAATAAGAAGTACAATAACAAACAACACATTTATGTGAAACATTCACAGCTCAAATAAATCAAACGTCGTAATGGACGCCCATTAATGAGTAAGTTAGATTCCAAAACTCCTGAGGCCTGAGAATTGTTTAGTTTTCGTGTTTGACCATACCTTATAAGTGTCAACCGTTCTCTTAATAGAACTGGTTGTTCTCTAACTGAATTATTTATTTTTGTCGGGTCACAGTAACCCTAGCCAATGAGTTATTAGCTCCATTGGATTAATAAACATTAATTCTTAAGTTATGAGGGGTGTAGGCTTGACCCTCCCGCGCCTCCTGAATTTACCTCCCACATCGAACTGTTCACTCGAGTTGGTCGGGTCTGTTTGTCGACCCTAGGCGACAAGTCGTAGATGAGCCATATGCGGAAGACAGATCTGATACAGATGCCGACCTCCTAACCTAAACATGCATGACTGGAGTCAGTACCGGATTCCTCTCCTCCCAAGTTCCAGTTAGCTGAAGTCTCATTGACAATTTGTTAGTTAAACCTCTCTCGGTATTAACCAACTAACAACAGGGAGTATTTATAACCTTATACAATTGTTTACTAAATATAGTTAATGAACAAGCTCTGAATCAATTCGTGTTAGTGTGCAATGGACACACAATAACAATACAGTAAATCGGTTTCATGCTTAATCTTGCTTGGTCGTATCACAATAACACATAGCACACAAACCGAGGTAGACCCCGTTAGCAAACAAGCTACAAGAATCCCATACCGTACACCGGAGACTGGCTAGCTCTTAATCCCACGTTCGCCTAATCCGCCGAACGCCTCGGACTATCTAGATCCGTAACCAGAACTAGTATTAGTATCCTGTGTCTTAGAACTAATTTGGTTCTCTTTTCAACTTAAACCTCTTCCTAGGTTAACCCGGGTATAATAGTATACCGTTAAACGGGTTCGTTCATTTAGGAGCGTTTTCAAGCTCAATTCTAATTCATTAACATACTAACGTCGTTAGCAGTTATTTAGTTGCACAGTTAGCAACTTTAGACTTATACGGACCTTGTATTAGGTTTTCGTATTTTTCACTATTCATCTGTATTTCACTATTCATTTATACGGTCTCGTATTCTACTATTCATTTATACGGCCTCGTATTTTACTATTCACCGTATTTCACTATTCACGTATACGTACTTTACTGTTCACGTATACGTCTCGTATTTGACTATTCATATATACGTATTTACTATTCATGTATACGTATTTACTATTTATGTATACGCATTTACTATTCATGTATATGTATACTATTCACACATACGAGTACTATTCATGTACACCAAAAATTTTCGTATACATCCGTATGATACTCCGTATCATACGTATTTATTTCTTTTTCCAATATAACTTGTATTTTCGTTAAAAATACTTTAAGTATTGATTTCTCCTTTACTTATTAATTACAGGTATACCCCTCGTATACCTTAATTTATATACGGGTCTCGTTTAACCCCGTCTTAACTCTGTTTCTTTTTCAACTTGTTTCTAAATTCTTTATTTAACTTCCTCAACCTTCTAAACACATAAAAAATGTGTTATTTACATTACTTACCCATAGTTTTCTCTTAATCTCTAATTTACTCATAATTAGTTCTAAACTTGTTATTTTTATTTCTAATTTCTTCCAAAGTCTTACTTAATTAATTTCTTTTGTACTTTTGGTCAATTACCAAAATATACCCAAGTTTGACCAGTATTCTATGGTCAACCCCCCTAACTTTCCATAATTTACAATATTACCCCTAAAGTTAATTTAACTTAACTTTTTATTCCTTTATCCTTTTAACATCTAATCTTTTGCTACAAATTTTATTCTAGCTCCTCTAAACATTTTATAACTGTCATTGACCAAGTTTGACAATGTTTGACCATGGGAAATCACCATTTTACCCTTGTGGTCTTTTCTTTTATCCTAACTCATTTATTAACCAATTTAACTCTAATTAATTTCTAATTTCGTAACTAATTTTCCTACAGATTTTTGAACATCAAAAATCATTTTAAACATATCTAAATCACCAGATTTAATTATCTAATGTTGTAGTATATTATATACTATCTTTTTATTAATTTTAAATATACCAAAAACCTTATAAAATTGTAAACTTAATTCTACAATTATTTTCTCATCACTTAAACTATCAAAAATACATATTAACTCATATATATTTTCGGCCTTAATATTATGTAACCAAAACTCCTCAAATTTTACATATTACTCTTAATTATACTAATTCCTTTAATTTAACTAAGTTAGATAATTTTTCCAACTCATTAATAACCCCTTAATTTTCGGCCATATTGAAATTCATAGTATATGAATTTTTCTTGTATATTATGATAGCTTATATTGTAGCTTATATCATAAGGAGTATAAATCTAATTTTAGATTTACAAAATATTAACATTTTAGGTGCTAAAAATTAAATCTAACACCTAACAAAATCGGCCATAATAAACAAGGTACACAATAGATTAGATCATATATAGATCAATATTTAGAACCTTGAAATAGGTAGTTGTAGGATTTACCTTGTATATTAACCATTAGCTTAATATTTAGCTTGATTTCCTTAGAAATTTTGACAGCAATTTGCTAGAGAAATTGGCTCCAAAATTATACAACAAGATGAAGAATAAGATGGGTTAGTATCCCATGCCAATCGACTGTAACAAAACCAAAGAACAAGAAGTTTTCAAGAAGGCAATGTTTTACCTTGAGAATCAAAGGCACTTCTTCGTGGTTTTTCCTGAGAATCTGGGGGCTCATGAGCTATGGTTGTAAAGCTCTTGAAAAGAGGATTCCAACGAGCTATCAAGCTTGTGATTTGGAGCTAGGACGAGAAAGTTATGATTTCTACAAGGCAAGGTGTTCTTTAAGGCTTAAATAAAAGAACATGGAGTTTTTTTTTTGTGTTGTTTCTTTAAAGAGAGGATGAGCCACGACCTTGGAAGCTCTCATTTGACAGGTGAGAGTATGATTAATGATTCACCAAGGGTGCAAGATGACTTGGCACTTCAAAGAAGTCTTGGTTGTTGAAATAGTAAAAATAAAGCATTTTTGTCCATGGTGACTCACCATTGACGTCGGCAGCCTTAAGGCTCATTTGACCTGAATTTTTTTGTTTATATAATGTGTTTATGTAATATTTGATACATTAAACTCGTTCCTAATGACTTATACCATGTGATAGGTATGTTACAAGGCCAAAAATGCCTTAAAACACCTTTTATGTGCTTCCGGGTTCACATTGATTATGCAATTTGTTTTGGCTAGTTTAAATGTGTTCTTAGTACATTTACAACCTTTAGAAACTTTGTTCATGAAATAGCATGTTGCTAATTCCAATTTAAACCAAGTCGTTTAGTGGTTTCTCCTTGACTTTCGTCAGTTTAGTACCGGTTTTTGTGTGGACTTGTATACTTAATTTGTGTGTATACGCTATGGCTCCTATGACCATTTAATTGTTTTTCCATTATTCCTTATTGGTATTTAGGCTCATTAGCCTTTTAATTCCATGTATAAATGCTTAAGGCACATTTTCCTTTAAAACACATTTTTGTGCTCTAAGGTACGTTTACGGTTTAAACGCTAATTCCACTTAATGTGTATTACTAATCTTAGAGGTATTTCACATTTGAGATCTCTGGGAACTTATTGGTAGTTCCATAATTTATTTGTACTCTTTAAAACACCTTTTACTCTAATTGTTCCTAAAGCATGTTTTGGTGTAAATTGTTGTTTAACACTTCTTCTAATGTTTCTAAGGCACGTTCTAGCCTTAGTATATCCTAATTAGATAGTTCTTTAATATATTAAGGTTTGGGGTATTTCAGTTGGTGATTAGGATGGTGCCGGGTGTGATGCCGGTTGATCCTACCCGACATATGCACTGTTTCACGCGGAATTAGCGGTTTCGACCGTTAACAGTTGGGCGCATTTATCACGTGTGCCGGCTACTGACGATCCGGAACGACGCCCAGAAACAGACACATTTGATGCCTATAAATAGGCCTAGAAAGGCTGTAATTTGACACACTTCAACATACCAAATACACTCCATTCACACTCTATTTCCGCCCCACTCCATTGTTGGTGTCCAAGGAACGTCCGCAAATCCATCCACGCAAGAGAAGAAGAAGACCTTGACGGGTTAAGGCTATTAACATCCCCCTCTCCCCCTTTGTATTCTCGTCTTGTAGTTGTGTGGATGGTGATGCAGAATCCTTGTTAGATTTTTGGTTAGGGAAGATTTCCTTGTAAAACTCTTATGACCATTTATGGAATTTTCAAGTTTCTTAACCCGAGTTCTAGTCTTCATGCAAAGTAGAATGAAGTAGCTATTTATTCTCTTATCTCTAAGTCCTATTTAATGTTCACAAGACAAGAATAGGATATATTAGGGTTTTGGTAATCTTTAAGTTTGTTGTTCCGAAAGAGGGGCAACAAGACCTAAGGTTTAGGGTTAATCTCTTATTTCCCATTATTCTGTTTGTATTCGCGACATTAGCTATGCACGATGCAAGTATGAATATTGAGTTCCTTTTGTCAGAACCGAATCTGGAAGTGTTGTTTACAAAATGTACGATGCCGGATGTAGTGCCGGATGGAAGTTATCCGGCACATTCAAGGCCATGAATCTGCCGGGTAGCGGAGGTCCGGCATGTCACCCGACGTATGCATTTTGCGAGACCAAATCCTCTTTAACTTGCCACCCTTGATCATTGGTCATATGACACTCTTACATTGACATTTTCCCAAATCAAAGTTAGTTTATTTAGTTTTCTTAGTTTAGAACCACATTTACTTTTCCCCCTTTTTTTATAGAATAGGCTTTTGCCCGGATTAGGACTAGTTTTCTATAAGTCCCTTGGGTTCGATACTCTCGGTTGTATTATACTTACACTATACTCCGACCGTGTTTTATTTTGCTACCCGTAGTAGAGTTGTAGGTTTAGTTATTTGTTTTATTCTTTTGTATATAGTTTTATCCCTACAAATTTCCTGTTAGCAGTCGCCTTTAAGCTTCTAGAACTTTCCATGAGAATCTTGTGTCGCAGAACGACTTCTTTCGCAGTTAGACTCGTTCATCGCCCAGACTTGCTCTGATGCAATTATCAGTGATATTTCTTCTGTCACCAGACTTACTATGTTGCCATAATCAGCAAAACCTTGGGTTCCAACAAATTCCCCCTTTTGCTGATGATGGCAAAGGGAACCGACTTTGTCAAGATGAGATAAAGTTCCCCCTTAAGTTGAGCATCATTTATAAGATGAGATGAATGCGGACCGCTTGATAGATCAAGTCGGTTGACAACCAAACTACGTCTGTCCCTCTTTGTCTGTGGGCAGGCTCTGGATGACTTGTTCTGCAGTCGGAGTTATTGTTCGCTAAACTCATACTTTCTTTGACTTGGTCTCTTTTCGTTGCTTTAATTCTCAGACCGACTCTTGCTGGCGGCTAGGCTTTGGCAATCTTCAACAAACTCTAATATCTTCATACATTTCCCCCCTTTTGCTGATGATGCCAAAAACCACTTGAGTGAATCTCGTAGCACGAGTTAACCTGCAAAAAAAGACACACAAGCAAAGCAAGCTTGGAAGAACCAACCTCATTGACTGATTCCCCCTTAGTCCAATATTTCCCCTAAGTTTGAGCACGTCATTTAAGACAAGACCAATGAGAAAAGAGCGTAATAGAATTAAACTAAGCTTAAATAGGAACACAGTCTGCTTGACCATCAAGCAGGGAAAAATTCATAAGTGTAATTCAAGTCTTCCGACCACCAAAAACATTAACGCGTCTTACTGAAAATGGGATTCACCGTTTTCCCCCTTTTTGACATCATCAGGAAAAACAGGGTGAGTCTGCTTAACATCCAAAAGCAATCACATGGCTAAATAGCCAACCGACAAAGTCTGCCAAAGATTGATAAAAAAACACCACCAAGATAAACAAAGTTTGAGATAGGTTAAAAGTATGGTTAGGGGTGTAGGCTAGGAAATGAGGTGAGAACTTGGTCTACATCTTGGTATTGACCCATTCATTCTGAATCTCAAGAGAGTGCTAGATGTGGCTAACCGTGGTAGTGAAACGTATTACCCAAAGTATTCATACCCATATGTGCAAGCTAGCGTTGTTGTAAAGCGCAAACTAGAGTCACGCAAGTTTCACTCTTGGAAGTGGTGGTTGGAGCAAGAGTATGTCTTCTTCAATGAATATAAGTTGAAGAGACGATCGTAATTTGCTTTGTTTTTGCCTTCTCATGGGATTTCTGTCTTTCTTTTTTTTCTTTTCTTTCCCTTTTTTTTGAAATTCACTTCAATTACGTGGGTATTTTTGCCAGACCGATTCTGTCTGCAGATTGACTCTAGCAGTATTTCTTGGTCGAATGAAGGGAAGGGGTTGTGATGGATTTAGGTAGTAAGAGGTAGTGGCTTTTGCTTTAGTGGTAGTGGTAGTGGGTTTGGTAGGAGTGGCAAGGGCTTCGGCTGAGATAGTAGTGGAGTTTGGGCAAGGTAGGTTGGGTAATCGACTAGGGCTGTAGGGTGAGTTGGGCATTAGTAATGATGGACCCAAAGTGGATGGGATTTTTGTATGGTGAGATGGCCATGGGAGACTTAGTGATGGTTTTTCGGGAGTTGGGATAACAATAGTGCCTTGTTTGAAGGGTTTTTGGCTTTGAGTGGAAGAGTGAGTAGGAGTGATTTGAGGGTTAGGATAATTTGTGGGTTGGTCGTGAAGGTAAAGTAGCAATGGTTTCAAGGTTGATGGAGTTAGGTTTTGGAATAGTGAGATGGTTGATGTGGGTGCTTTGGTCGAATTGGTATGGAAAATCTTGCGGGTTTTCAAACAAAAATTTGTAGACAAAGTTAAGTTGAACTACTTAACCAAGGAGAGTCTGGTGTCAGAGAGACTATACCTGATTACCTAGACTCTGCCTCCAAGAGGGAGAGGAGATACAACCACCCTCAGTCAGAACAAGTCATGCCATGGTGTGTGCGAAAAAGCTCAAATGCAACCATGTGTGATGCGTTGGTGATGATATCAGCAAGCTAGGGTCTGTGGAAACTTAGTTTAATTAGATTAAGTTCATCTCCACATGATCTCGTAACAAATGAGAACTCAAGTATATAAATTTAGTGCGAGCATGAAATTTAGAGATTTTGACGACCTTGGCTGGTATTATCATACATAATGGTAACATTTTGATCAAAAATACCGTAGTCTTCAAAGAACTTGAAGCTGGAGCGAGTCAGCTTGCTTTCTGCATAAGATTCGCAGAGATAGTCGGCTTGCTTCAGTACATGATTCACAGACCGAGTATACTTGCTTTCTTTCTGCACGTGATTCTCATATATATATTGGAAATTCTTATCAACACGTGCCATATTTCCTTAAGATTAACAGTACTAGAGTCATAAACTATATTTCCTTACAATCACGAGTGATAAATTCATAAATTTTATAACGTAAGATTGGAGAAATCACCAATTTGAGAGACACTTGAGAGACTATGTCCAAAAATAACAATTAAGTAAACATTCTGAACTTTAAATAAAGAGGGGTTACCAATGGAGCCAATTCTTATGATTTTTATGTGCATGTTGTCTCTAAAAGTAATCTTTCCCCCTTGATGGTCAGAGTGATTCGTAAACTCAACTTGGTTTCCTGTCATATATCTTGAACAACCACTGTCTAGAAACCAAGAGTCATTGTTTCGAACCACTCTGTCTGCAAAAAGCTACTATATAGTTTTGGGAACCCAGATGTACTTGGGTCCCCTCTTATATGACGATGAAGAACTATTATAGTAAAGATCACGAGCTTTGATAATTGCAGACACACGGGATATATTAAATGACAAATCATGACATAGTTTATTACCACTTGATGGGATCGGGGTGTTGACCGAGTAGGTCTGAGGTCTTAGTCTCAGACCAACTCTGCTTGAAGAATAAGTGTTTGCAGAAAATAATAACGCGGAAGAGTCCGTATGATTATCATAACCACAATATCTGCAAATTTTCATCGCAGAGGGAGTCTCTCTTACCTGATCATGAACGGTTTTCTCACACTATTGTGAGCCATCAAGCACACAAAACTGGTGGTGCCTGACTCAGCCTTTTCTGAGTAGGAGATTTCGACCATTTTGAGATATTTGTCAGCCAACGCAGGCTCTGATACCACTTGAAGGGATTGGAGTGCTGACCGAGTAGGTATGAGGTGTTAGTCTCAGACCAACCCTGCTTAGAGATAAGTAATTGCCAAGGAGATAACGCGGAAGCTTTTTGTGTAAAATTGTCTAGATAGGATTTTGCTTGTATTGAAATTCAATGTGAAATACAACCTAGCTTTCTATCTTGGGATTCGATAGAGGTACTCTGTCTCATCCAACACTCGCTCTACTCTCGGCTTAGATCAATGCGTAACAAGGAGTAAAGGGGAGTGTTCTATGTGTGCTCTCTAGGTAAGAAATACCTAAGTGATGAGTGTCCAAATGAGCATGTTTTAGGGGTGTATTTCATATGTTTAATCAACACTTTTCATGCTCATTTCTCCACTCTAGCTTGTTTTCCTCTAGTTTTGTGTTTCATTGGTGTTTTACACATTTATTGTTTAAACAGGAGAGTAACATAGGTAGGAGTAAAGTAGACGAAGAGAGGAACGCGTGGGCGCAAACGGATCCAAATCGGAGTTAAAACGAAGAAGATACAGTGTTTTGAAGTTAGCCTGACTCCGACCGACCTTGCAAGGTCGGTCGGGTCGAAATTTTGCCCAGATTCGCGTTTTTGCAAGCTACTGGAATCGACCGACCCTAGGACCGAACTTGCAAGTTCGGTCAGTCGTAAAATTTGCCCAGAAATCAGATTTTAAAAGGAGAAAGAGAGGGGAGAGAGGGGATTCGACACAGAACAGAGAAACAACGGAAAAACAAGAGAAAAGAGGGAAGAAGAAGAAGAAAGGGAAGGAAGAAGAAGAAGAGAAGAAGGAGGAGAAGGCTCACCTCCATTGAAGCTCTTCCTCAATCTCCCATGACTATTTCTTCTCCCTTCTCTCTCTTTGTGCTTTAATGGTTGTGTAGTTTCCTTGTAGCTTGGGATGAGGAATTTGCCCCAAAATCCCTAAAACCTCCATTGTTGAATCTTGAACTTATTTTTATGCTTTATTTTAGTCTTTGAGCTTAATGAAGATGATTATTGGGTATTTATGATTCTTAAACTTGTTGCCCATGATTTGAGGATTAGTTTAGGATTTTACCCAAATTATCAATTATGTGTTAAATTGGTTGGTTTGGCCTACCGATTAGTTTAGCATTATTGTGGGATTCTATCAAAATGATATTCAGAGATAGAAACCTAAACTGTTAGAGACTAAAACGGTGTACTCTGATTTCGATAATTTTAAGATTAGACTACATTGCAACCTTAGTGGAACTTGAGCTTAGTGCTATCGATTGACCCGGGGCTTAGCTGAATGAGAAGTCTCGATTAAATTGGTTAGGATTAGTAGGCCTAGATTAGGCTGCTAATTAATTAAGCGTTCCCGTTGTTTAGCTATGAGTTTGAGGTTCGACAATCGGTAGTAAGGGGAGGACGGGTGCAAATATCCATCCCGGGCTACACCTATCCTAGATAGTTAGTTTAGTGTTTATTGCTTTTCTTTATTTCTCTAGTTACAACCCAAAACCTAAAACCCCTAATTTACATTTATGCACTTTTGTATATATCCTCTTGTATATTTACTAAGCTTATAATTAGCTAGATAGTTACGAAGTCCCTGTGGATACGACCTTGTTGTACTACAATGATTGGGTTCACTGCCCATAGTTAGCAAGATAGTTTCAACATTATTTTGCACAACACTAAGCTGATTGACAATGTCTCACTAAGATCTCTCGAAAATGCTTTCTCTCTCAATATGACTCTCTCTCTCTCTCTCGAAATGTGGAAGTGAAAGCTCCAAGTATTACAAATGACTTCTACCAGCTTAAATAGTGATAATACCCGAAGTAACTGCTCCTATTTAGTAGCCATAACGTTCAGGATGGTGCTCCACGTCCTCTTGGTCAAGCATACTCCGAAATTGTCGCAACTACTCTGCAGAGGGACTCGTTCTGGCGCTCTATACCCTTGACCGCCTTGATTTTCGGGCCTGATCATATGTGAACGTGTGTGACAGTTTTTTCCATGTTTTTCTCCACGTTCTAACAATAGAAGGTATCCTTTAAGCTTCTAGAACTTTCCATGAGAATCTTGTGTCGCAGAACGACTCCTTCAGCAGTCAGACTCGTTCATCACCCAGACGTGCTCTGATGCAATTATCAGTGATATTTCTTCTGTCACCAGACTTACTCTGTTGCCATAATCATCAAAACCTTGGGTTCCAACAGGCTTAATATGAATAATTTAAGGAAAGAGACAAAATTAAACACACTCCCTTATTATTTTGCATGTTGATGTTACTAACATATAAGACTTCTGATCAGTAAGCTTCAATGTTTGAACCTTTGAATTATTCTTTGCCAGCAGACATGTGGCCCACAAAAATTATTGTATTAATGATTTTTTATATTATAAACTTTGCATATGCCACGTTTATAGATTTGTGTTTTAGTAATAAGTGCACATTCTAAAACGTTTGATTGTACGTTTGTTTTTAAAATGTACTTAAGATTTATGCATGCAACTTAACTATATTTGAATATATGTAACCAGGACTTATTCATTAACAATTTACAAGATAGTCAATCATATTATCTTAAAGTTTGTTGCATACACGCATTCAATCTTATAGAAATTAGAAGTTTACCAGACAATGGTTTATGACTTGTGTGACTTCCACAACTTTTTATTTCTGGTCATTGGAAGGATTTATAGTTTCTTTAATAAGGGGAAAAATATCTTCATCAATGGGATCCTATGTCTCATCTTATGTTGGGCAAAATAGTGATTATGCTATCTTACGAACTAATGGGCAGTGAACTCAATCATTGTAGTACAACAAGGTCATATCCACAAAGACTTTGTAATTATCTAATCAATTATAAGCTTAGTAAATTTGCATAAATATGAACAAAGGTGCGTAAATGTAAATGTGGGGAGGGGGTTTGGGTTTTAGTTTGGATAATTAGGTAAATAAAGAAAAGCGATAAAATCAAACTAACTAAACTAGGATAGGTGTAGTCCGGGATGGATCTTTGCATCCGTCCTCCCCTTAATACCGATTGTCAACTCTTGAACTCGTAGCTGAACAACGAGAACTCTTGTTTAACTAGCGACCAAACCTTGCTCTACTAGTTCTAACCAAATATGGAAAAAATAAGTAATGACCCTCTAAACCCAAGATGAGCCAAATCTCACTTAGTTAATTTTAACCTTCACAACCAGTTAGGGTTAACCTCACTAAGTAATATTAAGCACAAGTTCCCCTAAGTTACAATAAAATCTATCTCAGAACCACTGATGAT
Organism: Limonium bicolor; assembly: GCA_023374045.1. NCBI lineage: Eukaryota > Viridiplantae > Streptophyta > Magnoliopsida > Caryophyllales > Plumbaginaceae > Limonium > Limonium bicolor. The sequence continues at coordinate 235,282,724 of CM041776.1, forward strand.
AAATTACATGATTTAGCCCTCACGGAGTAGGTTTCTATCTCATAATATCATTTTGATAGTATCTCACAATAATGTTAAAGTAATCGGTAGGCCAAACCAACCAATTTAACACATAATTGTTAATTTGAGGTAAAACTCTAAACTAATCTTCAAATCATGAGCAACAAGTTAAAGAATGATAAACCCCAATAATCATATTTATTAAGCTCAAAGACTAAGATAAAACATAAACACAAGTTCAAGATTCAACAATGGAGTTTTAGGGATTTTGGGGCAAAATCCCCATCTCAAACTACAAGGGAGGTTACGCCTCCATTGGAGCATAAATAAGAGAAAAAGGGAGAAGAAATAGCCATAGGAGGTTGAAGATGAGCTTCAATGAGGTGAGAACTCTTCTATACTTTAAATTATTTATTTAAAATAAATTATTTTATATTTTAAGATATTTAGAAAAAAATTTAGAAAATTATATTCTAATTTATAGTAACTTTCTGACATAATATTTTGTATCTTAGCAGCCTTTATTTGGGCAGCACTCATAACCTTCGATTGTTCAACCATAGGTTGTAAAAAACGGTACAGATGTCTAATACGGGTCATCAAGAGTACGTGATATGAGGGTAATAATATGAATAATACAGTTTAATGATACAGATAACTCATTTAATATATATAAATATGTAATATAAAAATTAATAATCCACACAATATAACTATATTAAAAATATATCTTTACAATATTTTGTTTATTTCCTAAGCAGTAATATATAACATATTTTATCAGCAAGCAAAGCATCATCGATAAGCAGATTAAACTGAGAATCCTAATTTGAAGTATTAGTTAAATTAGTTCGATTATCTTCATCAATTGGTGTTGTGTCTTCTTCTTCTATCTACTCCCACTTGATGCTTCCATATCATTTGAAGTCAAAAGCAAAGTTTTCATTGTCATCCATTTCCTCTATATTATTTACATATTAAGATAATATACACATTTATTCTGTAAACACTTTACTGGAATAATTTAATACACCATAAATACATACATATACACCATATATATATATATATATATATATATATATTCAGATTTTAAAGTTCACATATAAACATATACCTACTACCTAGTTACACCATTATAAAGTTACCACCACATTCTCCTCTCATCGCCTTAATGTTTTAAGCAGAAACAATTGCAGAAATGTAACACCCTAACTAATAACACCACATTTAATCATTAACCGCAACGGAACTTACATCATAAACACTGACTAAATCAATGGGTGTCACACGCCGTTAGCCACCCACGTGGCTAACAAGGCTACTACATACACAACGTACCGGTCTGATGGACAAGATTACCGAGCACTACACTTTACATTTACAACTCCATTATAAACTGAATACAAATACATCTACAATCCAAACGGTACCGAGTCTAATACATTCCGTCATCGATATCATGCTAAACTAAATAACCACCCATACATAAACAGTCACCCCGTCCTACTCTCGAACGGCCACCAGCTTCACTGTACCTGAAAAGTATGGGGCCCCCAAAGGGGGTCAGAACCTTTGCTGGTATGGTAATCCTGCAGCCCGCATGCTACCGGGCACACACAACTAATTGTCGAGTGAGCATGCAGGTTATTTTATTTTAAGCACGCAAGAAAACTATAAACACATAACATACTTATAAGCACACACATCCCATAAAAAGGACACAACATAACATTCACACATCACATTGGTTAGATCACCTCATTGTATTAATTGTCCCTTGGGGGCTCTACCTTAACGGGACTTAATTCTTACTAAGCACACTCACCGAATTGCTCGGGCTACAACTATTTCTTTCACTGAATTTGGGTTGGTTTTGGTTATCAACTTACATAAAGTCACCGCACATATCCCGTAACAACACGTACACAACACCCCATCGTTCTTCTTAGAGAACATACACTTTACTTAAGGTGTGTCGGACTAAATATAAGTCCGCACACCGAACATATTTACTTTATTTAGATGGGTCGGTCTTAGTATAGATCCGTACACATTATACACATATTCCCCTAGTCCGACGTGAGTCAGATAATAGCTTTGGTTAAGTTATCCCGGTCTTAATATAGAACCGTACACATTATACACATATTCCCCCTAATCCGCCGTGAGTCAGATAATTAGCCTTGGTTAAGCTTGAGGGTGGTTGTAATCCAAGAAGGAAAACAACCATAACATAACAGAGTGGGAGTCAATTAACATATATACATCAACTCCCAAACAACACGCGCGACCGGAACGACCGGATTCCTCACCCCCCATAATATATACATATTAGTTAGGAGTTCCTCTATGGAACTTATCACATACATACACCTTTTGGTGTTACAAGTTTGGTTAATCACACACAAGGGATGTATCATTCCTTCGACAAGCATGGGCCACAACATTCGTTAAACAATAATGATACATTAAAAAGGACAACACACATACAACAAAACCACAATATACAACTAAGGCAAACGGATAGCCGTAGTTAGTACGTTCCCATGGGTTGGGACGTTTAACCCGAATACCATCTCTTATGTGATCCTAGAGTCGTTAGCTACGGGTTAACACATAATTAAGGTTAAACGTATCAGACTTATTTACGCCACATTAATGAATTACTGTAAACTCATTTCATGCTTTATCTTGCAAGGTGGCAAACACAGAAAAACAAGCTGGCATACAAGCCGATGTAACCCGGTAGGACATAGGTTGCAAGAAAAACCATACCTGTCACCGAGGGTTCACTCTAACAGCCCTCACATGTTCCTCGAAAATCCTTTGAACAACTAGTAACATTATAATTACTTTCATTATATTTGGGTAACATGTTGTTGAACATCTAATGCCCATATTAACCCCGTTTAACTAGTTAATAACTCCATGTTTTAACTTATTTTACTTTCTCACATTTCTACAACTTTTCACCCCTTAAGTGTCATTGTAACCCACTTTAACATGTCCTTAACAACCTTATAACATCATCACTCACCAATCCCCATCATTGATATTTTTTCTACTTAAATTAGGTTTTTTGGTCAAAACTGCACTATTTCCGAACTTTGTGTTTCGGGCTCTACGTGATAAGTGTCAAAATGAGCATGTTTTATAGGTGTATTTCATGTTTATATCAGCACTTTTCTTGCTCATTTCTCCACTTCGGTTAGTTTTCCTCTAGTTTATATTTTATTGTTTATCTCACAAAATTATTGGTTTAACATGAGGAAAACCAAGCCGGAGTGAAGTAGACAAGAGACGAACGCGTAGACGCAAACGGCTCAGAAAACGGAGTCCAAACGAAGAATCTAGAGCCGGTCAAAGTTTGAAGGAAAATAGGCCACGGTCAATGGTTGCAACCGCCCAAGAATGGCGGTCCTCTCTGTGCAAACCGCCAGGCGGACACCACCACCACTACCGCCACTTATCAGGCGGTCCTCTCACATCAACCGGCCTGGCGGACAGGCAACCGCCTACTAAGTGGGGACGAACTGGTGCAACCGCGAGGCGGAACACTCACACCACACAACCGCCCGTAATGGGGCGGACCTCTCTAGGGCAACCGCGAGCGGTCCAGCACAAGAAACCGGCGTACTACTGGCTAAATCACCCGGGCTAGTTTCTTCTTCGCGCAGTCGTCGTCTTCAACTTGAATCGTCTTATCTATCTACTACTCCGACGCCTACCTTAAATCGCTCCTGCAATCTGCCTCCTGTCCCCTGCAATTAATGCTTCAATCAATGAAGCAATCAATGAAGCAATATCTACGTACCACTACCTCTTCATTTCTTCTATAATACCCATTCCCTACAGCCTTGTACGAGTGCACGGAGAAAACCAGAAAATCACTCACTCTCACCTCATCTCATTCTCTTCCAGTAAATCGCTCCCGTATACCATCTCACTACATTAATTCTCTAATTCACCCACTTCACTTATAATAACTTACGTACATGTTTCACTCTTCGACCTCTCCATTTCTCCATTCATTAATCACGTCTCTGTGCTGTTATTACGTCCAACCTCTGTCAGATTTATTACCAGTTAATATGTCTGGCTAAGGAGGATTTGCTCCGGGCAAGGTTTTTAATTATGGTTTGTTTAATTATGTAATCAATATTTTCTACCGGTTTTAATAAATTCAGTTTGTTACGCTTAAAGGATTTCTCTCACCATTTTAATAAATTACATGAATTTATTAAAATGCTTTCCTAAGTCTATTTTGATCAGACCAGGTGATAAATAGACAGGTTATTTAAGCCGTAAATTGGAGAAAACTTATTATGATTTAATAAGTTAGTATTTACAGATGCAATTATAATTCCTTAAATTTAACGTCCGTTTACATAGTATTGCTCGAACCTTGATTAGACCGAGCATTTCTGGTAAACGAGTTCTTAAGGGTCTATGACTTAGTCCTTAGGATAATAACAGGAATTTTGCCAAACTAATATATTAAACCGGTAGAGATGGCATAATTAATCAGATTATATAAAACCTGAACCCGGAGTTCCATTTAATTCATCTGCACTCAGTAATTTAATCTGCTCTTTTAATTCTCTAAAAACAAGTCAATTAACTTCCCCCCTTTTGTGACAAGCTTAGGAACTACTTTAACTCTCGCTATAAGTCCCACGGTTTGACCCCGGCCGCTTCTGTCTTCTACACTACTACGACCGGGTTTTAATTTGCAGCCCGACGGATATTTTGAGTATTAATTTCTTTCTTTTAATAACTACACCTCTTCTAATCACTCACGATAAATCCACTCTCTGCAAAATGGCGCCGTTGCCGGGGACTTGATTTAATCTAGTCCCTAAGCCCCGGTTAATTCACCTGTTTTAATTACAATAATCTGTTAATATATAAAAAAAAACTGTTATGTTAATCCAATTTTGGACATATAACCTCGGACATCTGACTTGGACATCGGACATCTAACTTCTGATCTGACTTGGACATCTGACTATAATTTGTTAATATTATTGTTATTATTTCTTCTGTCATTTCGTTCCATTGTCATTTCGTTCCCTTGTCTCTAACTACTAACTTATAATTTCCAGTCATTTCGTTCCATTGTCATTTCGTTCCATTGTCATTTCTTTCCATTGTATACTAACTACTAACTTATAATTTTCTGTCTACTAATTCCTAACATTTTTATTATTCTAACGTATAACCAGTTCTTTTCTCTGTTTTGAGTGGTGTATGCCTTTCACCAGGTCACAGAGCCTCCCAGAGAATATTAATCACACGGTTGGTTACATCCCAGAAATCGAGAGAACCTTTCTGCGCAATCTCAGGCAGAGACGAACTCAACGAAATACCACCACAGTGATAGATTCTGACCCGGAAGCTAACATGGCATCTACACCAGCAACGGTTCGAAATATCAACAGGCCGTCTAACCAAGGACAACAGCCTGCATCGTCCTTCCTCAACTTAGCCCATCCGAATACGATGAGTGGCAAAAGCTGAAGCCATATCATCAAATCAGATGTGTGAAGGAGTTGGGCATGTTTGATGGCACCAGTCCAGACGAAGCCCTGTTACATGTTACAAAATTCTTACAACATGCCAACAGCCTTACTGCAACCGATGCAGTACTTCAATATGCAAGATTGTCTTTATTCCCACACAGCCTGACGGGAAACGCGAGCAAGTGGTATCATAGCTTAACACCGAGTACCATCGGTACCTGGGACGACATGGCCACCAAGTTCTATGACAAATTCCTACCCTCCGAGCCGAACTTTGGAGATGATTGCTGAAATTTATAATTTCAAGCAACCAGGGTCGGAGAATATTTGTGAAACTTGGGACCGTTTCAAAGGTCTACTACTCACTTGTCCTCACCACGGTCTGACGAAGGAACAAGTATCACAATTGTTTTACAAGGGCTTAATCGGTCCGTGCAGAACAATGGTGTTATCTTCGTTAGGGGCTGACGTTCTGAAAAAGCCGGAGCACAATTTCTGAACAGCATGGAATCTCTCTGTGAGGAAATCAGAGACTGGGCCTCCGGTGGATCAAGGAGCGGTACTCCAGGACTATATCATGTTGGGGAGAGTGATAACAAGTTCGACCAATTGATGAAAAGCCATGAGCAACTCATGGAGAGCAATGCTCAGCAAGGCAACAAAAGTGAGTACTCTACAAAAGTGGTTGAGCAGATGGCTATGAATTCCTTCCCTCAGCAAGCTAAATCGATGATTTCCCGACCACCTACTACCCCTCCAGGCTATGCTCCTCAATCTCAACCATCACCAACAATTTCTTGTACGCAATGTTGCGGGCCTCATGACTATGAACAATGCCCCCAACTACAAGAAATGAAAGCAGCGGAGGAAGCAAACTACACATCACCAACAACTCAGGATACAGACAACCATGGCAACGTAACATGCAATCCAACCTTAGCTACTCAAACACCGGAAATATCCAGAACCCACATACCCTACAAACATCCCAAAATTACAGACCTCAGTCCAATTTCCAAGGAGGCCCAAGGCAATATCAACAACAGCCTTATGGCAATGAAGCTTCATCGAGTCGACCAACTCACCTCCTTCGAATCCTGAGTCTGATATGTCTCAGATGCAGGAATGTTTAAGGCGATGATGGGTAAATCACGAGATACGCAAGAAGAGGTCGCAGCTCTGCGCAAAGACCAAAAAGCCTTGCAATCTCAAATCCAACAGCTACTCACTCAACAAAGACCACCCGGTCAATTCCCTTCACAGACTAATCCAATCCGAAGGAACAAGCAAATTCAGTCCTTATAGACGATGGCACATCACAATCAACAAACTTGTGTGCAGTCTCTTTAAGGAGTGGAAGGGAACTTGCCACCAGCAAAGGAAAAGAAAAAGAAAATCTTGAAGATTCCTACATCAATGTTGAAGAAACCACCAAACCAACTTTACCTCCCTCAGAAATTCAATTCCTACTCCTGTTACTCCACCCCCATCTCGAATTACCATCGACATCCCAACCTCCACTCATAAAAACAGTGAACTCCCATTTCCGAACAGAATGAAAAAGAAACATCTTGATGAGCAATTCTCCAAGTTCTTGAGTATTTTCAAGAAACTGACCCTCGACATACCTCTGATCGATGCTTTGCAAGAGATGCCTAACTACGCAAATTCCTCAAGGATCTCTTGACAAAGAAAAAAAAGAAACCTGGAAAGGACAGTGCACCTGACAGAGGAATGTTCTGCAGCCCTTCTTCGAGCACTCCCTCCTAAACAAACAGATCCGGGAAATCCCGTGATCCCGTGCTTTATAGGTGGGGTGGATTGTGGAAGTGGTCTATGCGACCTAGGAGCCAGCATTAATATCATGCCATACGCCACCTTCTTGAAAGTTAAAGGAGGAGAATGCAACCGGTTCCTTTTAAACTCCAACTAGCAGACAGATCAGAGATCAAGCCCATGGGCATAGTCCGAGATTTGGTAGTTGGAGTGTCTCGCTTCATCTTTCCAGCTGATTTCGTCATTCTAGAAATGGATGACGATGTTGAGGTTCCCCTGATTCTAGGTCGACCGTTTCTGAGTACCGCCAAAGCCATCATTGACGTCCATGATGGAAAATTACTCTTCGGTACGAAGATGAGACGATTGAATTCGACATGCAGAAAATGATGAAGAAAAGCTCAAACTTTTCTCCTCATGCTAAGACGGTGGGATTCACAGATGACGAGGAGGAGGAAGGCGATTTTGCTACAGACGAGGACACGTATTTTCCATCTTCCATCCAGGAAGCTGAAACTGAACCCCTAGAGCAAGTATTACTTACTTCTCTAGAAGAAAAGATGGAGGATCCAGAAGTTAACGCCATGCTGGCGTACGTAGAGAAAGGAAGGGCTGGTTATCAATCGTTCCGGCCACCAATCGAAGAACTCGACAGAAAACCTCAAAAATCAATTCCATCAGTAGAACCACCTGAACTCGAGCTTAAAGAAATACCCTCCTCTAACCTCAAGTATGCTTTCCTAGCTGAAAATGACCATTTGCCTGTCATTATTTCCTCTTCTCTGAATTCGGGGAGGAAATGAAGTTACTTGAGGTGTTAAAGAAGCACAAGACAGCAATCGGGTGGACTATCGCTGATATCAAAGGAATTGATCCCTCCTACTGCACGCACCATATTTACATGGAGGAAAACTTCAAACCTATCCGACAACCTCAACGCCGGCTAAACCCTAACCTCAAGGAGGTAGTTCGAAAGGAGGTTCTGAAACTCCTTGACGCAGACATCTATCCAATTTCTGACAGTCCATGGGTCAGTCCTGTTCAAGTTGTCCCTAAGAAGGGGGGCATCGAAGCTGTTATTAATGAAAAGGGAGAGACTATCCCTCAAAGAAAGATCACAGGATGGCGCATGTGTATTGATTATCGGCGTTTGAACTTGGCCACCAGGAAGGATCATTTCCCTCTCCCCTTCATCGACCAGATGTTGGAACGACTTGCAGGGCAAGAGTACTACTGTTTTCTAGATGGGTTCTCGGGTTATTTTCAAATACCAATCGCACCTGAGGACCAGGACAAGACAACCTTCACTTGTCCTTACGGTACCTTTGCATACCGACGAATGCCTTTCGGTCTATGCAACGCCCCTGCTACCTTCCAGAGATGTATGCAAGCAATATTTGCTGACTTCATCGAGCAGAGCATAGAAGTCTTTATGGACGATTTCTCAGTCTATGGCTCTAGTTTCGACAAATGCTTGGCACAACTAGATTTGATCCTGAGACGGTGTGTGAGGATACGAATCTCGTTTTAAACTGGGAGAAGTGTCATTTTATGGTTAAGGGACGGGATCGTCCTTGGTCATAAAATATCTGCAAAGGGATAGAGGTGGATAAAGCCAAGGTAGAGGTTATTGAGAAGTTACCAGCACCAACTACAGTTCGAGATATACGAGCATTTCTAGGGCATGCAGGATTTTATCGGCGGTTTATTCAGGACTTCTCCAAAATCAGCAAACCTTTGACCGACCTGCTACAGAAAGATGCCCCATTTCATTTTGATGAAAGATGTTCAGCTGCATTCCAAACAATAACACAAAAATTGGTGACAGCACCTGTGGTCATACCACCTGATTGGTCTCTTCCTTTTGAGATCATGTGTGACGCAAGTGACTATGCCGTGGGCAGCTCTATGCCAAAGAAAGAGAAAATCTTGAGAGTGATCGCTTATGCTAGCAGAACACTGAACGACGCGCAAAAAAACTATACGACCACCGAAAAAGAACTTTTGGCTATAGTTTTCTCCCTCGATAAGTTCAGATCTTACTTATGGGGAAGCAAAGTCATCGTGCATACAGACCACTCCGCTCTCAAATACTTATTCACGAAACAAGAAGCCAAGCCTCGCTTACTGCGCTGGATTCTTCTACTTCAAGAGTTTGACATCGAAGTCAAAGATAAGAGCGGGAAACTGAATGTCGTCGCCGACCATCTCTCTAGGTTGGTGACTCCTACGGATAGTGTGCCCATCAACGAATTCTTCCCCGACGAGACTGTCTTCTCCATCACCAAAGTACAGGAGCCATGGTACGCAGACCTGGCCAATTATTTAGTCTCAGGAACAGTACCCTACGATTTTTCCTACTCCCAGAAGAAGAAATTCTTTCTGACTCGAGGCATTATTTCTGGGAGGACCCGTACTTGTTCCGAGTTAGTGCTGATGGGTTAATTCGACGATGTCTCCCGGAAGAAGAGGTTTCGAGCGTCATTCACTTTTGTCATTCTCGGGAAGCCGGAGGTCACCATGGACCCACGAGGACCGCTGCTAAGATCCTGGCCTCAGGTTTTTATTGGCCAACCCTTCATAAAGATGTGTACCAATTCTGCAGACAATGTGATAATTGTCAGAAAATGGGTAACACATCCAGGAGACATGTGATGCCGCAACAAGGGATACTAGAAGTAGAGCTCTTTGATTGTTGGGGCATCGATTTCATGGGACCGTTCCCTTCCTCGCAGGGCCACGAATATGTTCTGGTGGCAGTTGATTATGTGTCGAAGTGGGTGGAAGCTGTACCGTGTCATCATGCCGATGCAAAGACAGTAACAAGATTCCTCAAAAGCACATTTTTACCCGTTTCGGCGTGCCCAGAATTATTATTAGTGATGGAGGAACACACTTCTGCAACCGTTTATTTGAAGCACTTATGGTTAAATACGGGGTACGTCACAAGGTAGCTTTACCTTATCACCCCCAGACAAACGGTCAAGCAGAAGTTTCCAACCGAGAGTTAAAATGGATCCTTCAGAAGACGATTAACTCATCGAGAAAGGATTGGGCACTTAAACTGGATGATGCGCTTTGGGCTTACCGCACTGCATTCAAGACTCCCATCGGGATGTCTCCTTTTAAGCTGGTCTATGGAAAAGCATGCCACCTTCCTGTGGAGATGGAGCATAAAGCATATTGGGCAATCAAAGCCCTAAACTTTGACATGACTTCTGCAGGAGAGAAGAGGAAATTCCAGTTATCCGAATTAGAAGAGCTGCGAGATCAGGCTTACCAGAATGCTAAGATCTATAAAGAGCGCACCAAAAAGTTCCACGACAGGATGATCCTCAAGAAGGAATTCGAAATTGGTGATTGGGTTCTCTTATATAACTCGAGATTAAGGATTTTCCCTGGGAAGCTCAAGTCACATTGGGCCGGCCCTTTTCAAATTGTTAGTGTGACCCCGTACGGTGCCTTTGAACTCCAGAACAAACAAGGCGAAACTTTCAAGGTCAACGGGGCACGTCTTAAAAGGTATAATTCTCATTCCAATATTTCAACTAACCTATCTGCAACTTATTTTGTCCAAGAACAGCAGGACAATTCGCCCTCGAACACTTCTCCAAACTAAAACTTGGTCAAATACGTCTAGCTAGAGACGTTAAACCCGGGCAGCTCGGTGGGAGGCAACCCACTATCTATCTTTTATCTTTCCTTTAATTTAATATGTTTTTCCTTTTTGTACTATATTTCCCTTTTATTGCTATAATTAAATGCAGGCTTCACTTGAGTTCTTCTCGCTGTGTAGAATATTCTTTACAGGTTAAATTCATGACATTCCACAACAACACTCAAGTGTGGGGGAGCTCTACACACTCTACGAAATCTGGGGAGTACACTCTTTCCTTTACTATTGCATGCCCTATTAATTTTATTTCCTCTACGCAATGAGGGCATTGCTTAAACTTAAGTGTGGGGGAAGAGCCTTTTCAGGTCATCTAAATGCTTTAAATTGTTAAATCTCTCTGCTTATCTTCTGCTTACCTCACATCTGTTCAAATTGAATTATGTACCCTGCTAATGTAGGTTGTTCTCTTTAAAAACTAATACTATTATGAATTGTAGGATAAAGGGTACAAAATTTTGCAAAATTTTTCATTTGATTACTTTTGAGGAGCATTTTTATATGCGGTGTGACCAAATAACCTGCAAATTGGTTGGATTTTATTGCTCAGGGTTTCTTTCTGTCTTCTCTCTTAGGGATTGCTAAGGGGTATTTCTCTGTTAAAAAAAAAGAAGAAGAAGTAACAAAAAATAAGGGACTTTCGAGACACCATTGGTAACCAACAAAAGAGAGTTGAGTGTTCTTAATACAAAGGCGTGATGCCTATATTTTCTCATCCCTCATGCAAAAGTGAAGAAATGCATAAATCTTTTCTTCCTTTTATTTTCTCCTCAATGCCCATTCTTGAGAGAAGTTGGCCATGGTAAAAGTTCTCGGAGTCACCAAAACAAAAGAAACATTGAAGTACCTTAGATCATACCCCGAAATTCTAAATTTTGTTTTCACCTTGAGCACACCTATGCCACCAGCAGATAATTTTTCACACTCCTCAATAAGTTTTAGAGATCATAACTATTGACTTTTTTATCCTACCCTTCATAATAATATTTGTTAGTATTGAGCATTTCCTACTTGCTTAGGTACATGGTTTTACTTGAGGACAAGCAAAAAGATAAGTGTGGGGGTGTGATAAGTGTCAAAATGAGCATGTTTTATAGGTGTATTTCATGTTTAATATCAGCACTTTTCTTGCTCATTTCTCCACTTCGGTTAGTTTTCCTCTAGTTTATATTTTATTGTTTATCTCACAAATTATTGGTTTAACATGAGGAAAACCAAGCCGGAGTGAAGTAGACAAAGAGACGAACGCGTAGACGCAAACGGCTCAGAAAACGGAGTCCAAACGAAGAATCTAGAGCCGGTCAAAGTTTGAAGGAAAATAGGCCACGGTCAATGGTTGCAACCGCCCAAGAGTGGCGGTCCTCTCTGGTGCAACCGCCAGGCGGACACCCACCACCACTACCACCGCCACTTATCAGGCGGTCTCCTCACATGCAACCGCCTGGCGGACAGGCAACCGCCTACTAAGTGGCGGACGAGACTGGTGCAACCGCGAGGCGGAACACTCCACACAACCGCCCGTAATGGGGCGGACCTCTCTAGGGCAACCGCGAGGCGGTCAGCACAAGAAAACCGGCGGTACTGACTAAAATCAACCCGGGCTAGTTTCTTCTTCGCGCAGTCGTCGTCTTCAACTTGAATCGTCTTATCTATCTACTCCGACGCCTACCTTAATCGCTCCTGCAATCTGCCTCCTGTCCCCTGCAATTAATGCTTCAATCAATGAAGCAATCAATGAAGCAAATATCTACGTACCACTACCTCTTCATTTCTTCTATAAATACCCATTCCCTACAGCCTTGTACGAGTGCACGGAGAAAACCAGAAAATCACTCACTCTCACCTCATCTCATTCTCTTCCAGTAAATCGCTCCCGTATACCATCTCACTCCATTAATTCTCTAATTCACCCACTTCACTTATAATAACTTACGTACATGTTTCACTCTTCGACCTCTCCATTTCTCCATTCATTAATCACGTCTCTGTGCTGTTATTACGTCCAACCTCTGTCAGATTTATTACCAGTTAATATGTCTGGCTAAGGAGGATTTGCCCGGGCAAGGTTTTAAATTATGGTTTGTTTAATTATGTAATCAATATTTCTACCGGTTTTAATAATTCAGTTGTTACGCTTAAAAAAGGATTTCTCTCACCATTTTAATAAATTACATGAATTTATTAAATGCTTTCCTAAGTCTATTTGATCAACCAGGTGATAAATAGACAGGTTATTTAAGCCGTAATTTGGAGAAAACTTATTATGATTTAATAAGTTAGTATTTACAGATGCAATTATAATTCCTTAAATTTAACGTCCGTTTACATAGTATTGCTCGAACCTTGATTAGACCGCGATTTTCTAGTAAACGAGTTCTTAGGGTCTATGACTTAGTCCTTAGGATAATAACAGGAATTTTGCCAAACTAATATATTAACCGGTAGAGATAGCATAATTAATCAGATTATATAAAACCTGAACCCGGAGTTCCATTTAATTCATCTGCACTCAGTAAATTTAATCTGCTCTTTTAATTCTCTAAAAACAAGTCAATTAACTTCCCCCCTTTTGTGACAAGCTTAGGAACTACTTTAACTCGCTATAAGTCCCACGGTTTGACCCCGGCCGCTTCTGTCTTCTACACTACTACGACCGGGTTTAATTTGCAGCCCGACGGATATTTTGAGTATTAATTTCTTTCTTTTAATAACTACACCTCTTCTAATCACTCACGATAAATCCACTCTGCACTACGTTCGGACACAAGTCGAGACTCAGAAGGGTGAAAACAGACGAATGTCCGAACATGTGTCCGAGGTTCCAAAGTTCGGACACTGGTCGAGGCAAAATCAAAGGGAAAAATTCGAGTGTCCGAACTTGTGTCCGAGCTTCAAAGTTCGGGAACACAAGCTGAAGCAAAAACAGAGAAAAAAAAAGGGTGTGTCCGAACTTCTGTCCGGACTTACAAGTTCAGACACCATTCGAGACTTGTAAGTCGGACTCGTCCTCGCACCCCGTCCGAACATCAAAGGTCGGACGGAAGTTCGGACACAGCTTAAAATTCAGAAAACCTTTAGACGCAACAGGGCATGTCTGAACTTCCAAGTTCGGACGGAGTTCGGACGTGCCGGAAAACTCAGTTAGCAGAGGCAAATATCCACTCTGAAATGCACTCCTAACAACCCACACTCACTCCTTGTTTCACAAGTCACAAACACCACTCCTTTTTCTTGAATTTCCAAGTTACTAAGCATCATTATGCTACAATTTTGCACTCTCTTATCTCCGTTATCCCCCCTACCATTACAAAGCCATCATTCCACTCTACTCAACACTAAACACCCAATTGAACACCTAAGTTCTTTCATACACCAAGCCATCATCAAAACACTCATTTTCTAATAGAATTTCGCCATAACCTCCTCATAAACCTTACACATCCATTTCATCAATACACATCCTCTTCATTCCTAATCTAGCCACACCCTTTCAAGGGTCCTAACAGCACACAATAAATCCTCAAAGTCCATCAACAACAATGTAATCACCATAATCCCATAACCACAACATCAACCACAAACTCGAACATTTGGCTCTTAAGGCCCTCAATTCAACCATTAATTCACAAACCTCTCCAAAATCAACTAAACACATTTCCAACATAGATTTCAAATCCTTTACTTGGGTTCATTAATTTGTTCACCCATCCCAAACTTTACAACAATTAAGAACAATTTTTGAGGTAGATTTCTTACCTTAATTCACAAGTCTCTCCTTTACTCTCCTCTTGCTCCTCATCTCCTCAAAATCGGTCAAGAAGGAATGGAGTTTCCAACTCCTTCCCAAAATTCAAGAAGCACAAAACATACTCAATTAATTATCTAAACCCTTAGAAAATTCAATTCAATTAGAGGGCTTAGAACACAAATTAGGGTTTACCTTTTTGAAGCTTTTAAGAGGGTTTTCTAACCCTTGAATCAAGAAGGGGACTATTCCACCATTGGAGGGTTGGAATGAAGCTCAAAATTAAGAAGAAAACAAGTATCAACATGGTGAAAAATTGGTTACACCAAGAGATGAAAGGAGAATGACTTTTTCTTCTTGGAATTTTTTTTACCTTAGAAGGAAGAGGAGACTCCAAGCTGCACAATGATGCCATTTTCTCTTCTCTTCAAATGGGGAAAACCCATGGAGGTCAACTTCATCCTTTTGGAATTTTGAAAAGAGAGGATGATAGAGGAGGATGAGAGGAAGAAGAATATGTAATTATTTTTGTGATTGGAGCTTGTATGAAGCTTGGGCATGGCATTGTAGTTGGAGTATCCATGGAGAAGGAGGAGAGAAATCGTGGCTTAGGGGAGAGATGGAGCCGGCTGGGAGAAAGAGAGAGAGGAAAGAGAGGAGAAAGAAATAAAGGAGGAGAGAGAGGGAAAAGGGGTACTTGTACCCTTTTGCTTTTGGGCTCTTTTTGACTTAATTAATTAGCTAGCTAGTCAAGAGTGCGAGAGGGCTGTCTACATTAATAAAACCGGCCCACTAATGTATACACACTGGAGCGTTTTTTCATCTTTTACAGAAAACGCTCGTTTATTTACCCGGTTTAGCATTATTCACTAACCGGGACCGTTTTCTAGAATTTTCTCGTTTCTTTTATTTTAATGGTTATTAAACTCCCATTAATATTTAATTATAGTTACATAATCAACTATAATTTTTACGGGGTCATTTAACTGTTTAAAGTCACGTTTTCGGGTTTCCTTTGAAAAACGCGCTTTAAGACTCCGTTAGCGTTTTAACGCATTGTTTGGATCCGTTTTCTTCCGGAATTTTCCCACATGTTCTTAGTGTGTGACTAAGGTATAGAATGTATTTATAACCCTAATGAAGGTTATGTACCTCCTAAAATAATTAAATACGTGTTTTCACGTTTTGTGACTTTTACGCATTTTCTTCTTCCTTTTGGTTTTCATTTCTTCACCAATGATCTTAAGGACTTAATTTGCCTTATAAAACCATAATTACACAATTAATTAACACATTAAGGTTTAGGGTATTTCAATCTACCCCCCTTAAAAGAACTTCGTCCTCGAAGTTCACACTTCTTAAGCATCATTTGAATTAGGCACGGGGTTTACTTGTAAAATAAAACTTCTATAACCCAACATACTTTTACATAACAACCTCGGACTTAATGGTCCGGGTAACATCCCATCCACACATGTCATACTTACATAATCCTCGGACTCGACGGTCCGAGTAACATCACAATATTTAGACATTTAGGTCTTGGTAATATAACACCTCTAGACACATAGGTCTAGGTAACATAACACTTTCGGAACTCAACCACATTAGGACTCAAGGTCAAAACAATATTTATTACACCTATCACACAACATGTCTTAGCATGTATAACAAACAGAAATACCTTTTCCATCTCTCCATGGGTTCGGTCCTAAGACTAGGACGTTACAGTCCTCGAGTCCATGTCGAGTACATATACACTGTGATCCCGCAGAACCCGTCCGCGGATGGACACCTTCTGGTCCCCGTTCCTTTGGAGATCAAACAATCACATACATTTTTAAAATATACTTCTCATGTCACCGGTCCGAAGACAAAGGCTCATACATCCTCAGCTCGTGAGCAAGTAATACGAAAATATTATTTATGAGGTTAAGTGGAATAAAATCCTTAGTGGAAAGTACTAATTGAAAATCCCTTTTTACAAGGTCAAGTAAAGAAATTCTTCCTTTGAAGTACCATTTAAGAATCTTGGAAATATTAATTGAAGTCTTGAAATTACCAATTGGAAATTTGAAAACACCAATTTAAATTCCTTTTTGAAAACGCAATACAACTCCAAGTCCAATTTATGCTAACTGCATTTTATTCTTAACGTGATTATTTGTGACCGCTTATAGGGAGTTTCAAGAATCATCCAACCCTGATGTGATTAGCATCAATGTTGGACTATCTTTCCACCCCAATTTGTGTTCGGCTTCCCTTGATCTCATGATAATCAAGTTTCACCTCCCACTTCATTTTCAAACAGCAACTAATTCAAGCATGTACCATTTCTATCTTCTAATCCTCTAGTTATAATCATTACATCCCCAAGGGATAGAACTCCGTCTATCAATCATCACCCAATTCAACTTAATTCAAGTTACCTAGGAAACTGAATTCTTACTAGGTTCTATATTGGTGTCATACCTCTTCATAAATCACAATACTGTATATATATACTTTTATCAATACAATACACGGTTTTACATTTAGTATTATATGAACATACATAGTCGGGGTTTTAGTTCCCGGGAGTTTCTTACTCCCTTACACTTGTACTCTCACACATAACAGTTAACAAGGTATATACATTTATTTCAATGGTATTTGCATATTTTGTGCGCAATTACCATAATTAAACCATGAATGAATAAGTTGTTTCATGTACCATACGCCCAATCATCAGAACAAAGTGTTTTATGTTATACATCACATCATAACAAATTATTTTTGTGCTATGCACAACATAGTTCACGTACACTTGTACGTTAAAACACACTAAGCGGTTTTAGGCTCTACCCCCCTTAAAGGGATTACGCCCACGTAATCAATCGCTGAACATTGGTTTAAAATGTTCTGCCATCGTGAAGTGTCTTAACTTCCATGCGGTCTGTTATACAATGCGTTCTGGATAGAGGATCTTAACCATTTTAGTCCCTAAACCAAGAATTCTCATTGGAGCTTATTTAACTCATAATCAGTTTCGATTCTGGCCTGTCACGCTTCGAGGCATTGATAATTAGCCATTTACTCATATTCACTATGCACATTCCACATTTGAATCACTGGCCTCTGCTGCGCAACTCTGATAACTTAGAGCTTAGTTTGCCCCATTCGTTATTCTTAATGTATTGTATATCTCCCATTTATCACCTTTTATCTTGGTAATAATGGTTTCTCAACCGACGCGTGGTATCTCTTACTGTGAGCGAATTCGGTGAGTTACAACCTTTCCATCCACCTCCATGATAATTTACTATGTATGCTGCTATGTATTTCACAATGTTTAACTTGATTTCTTCCGACTTATTGTCGGTTGAGATTGAGCTACTACCTAATGTTATGTGTGCTCTCTCTCGGTTATTTCCCACACTTGAGGTATATACTATACCGATTTGTATTCCGCATAACTCTAGTCATTTATTGCTAACCAGGTTTCCATGTTTGGTTTCGTACAAGTACTCTTTCATTGGTACGACCTTGCATTTCCTATGCCTCAGTCCTTATAGCGTTATAAGTCTCTTTGTTATTCTACCACAATTAACATCTTCCCAACTTCCTAACTATCTCACTGGATCATTACCACGCAAGCGCAATACCAAAACATTCAGTCATACAGAGTGCAGAGGCGTAAACTCTTGGCAGTAATCTCTTATTTTATAGCAACATGAATTCACACTGTGTTTCACTGGGATTCTTATCACATAGTACTGGCTACTGGCTTACTGCCTAGTTTATCTGCTACCACTTACCGTTGTATTTCCACTGGTTTAACTCATGACTGTGCTCATTTGCCATACTTTCGTTTAACAGTACTTATACAACGGTCGCTTATTGCGCACCGTATTCTTACTTCTTGTACAACACTAACATGACATCACTCTCATATTAGCTTCTGCTCATGTACTTCCATCATTCGTATTTTTGGTTCGTCATTCATTAGGACGACTACTGAATACACTATTCCTTCAAGTCTTTATGCTCCTTGAGCGTTGCTCACTCTTCACTTAGCATCGCACACCTATGGTGGTTGCTATTGGACTTATCACTCTTCCAGTCCCCACAACTGGTATACACATTACTTTTTTATTTTTGTTATTCAAATCATTCTGGGGTAACAACAATCTGGTCATCCTTAACATATTTATTGAACTTGGTTCACATAACTACCGCTCTCGCGGTTTCGCAACATCGAGAGGTATCCCCACTCTTTAAGCAGTGGTTCGTTCTCCGCTCTATTTACTTGTATAACATTAATTCCTGCAATCGATCAAATTTACATAACACATTTGCTTGTGGCTTATAAGCCTTACTGTCTCAAGCTCTGCTCATTGTAGACTGTTCACACAAATTCTATTTCTTCGTACACCATCACATGGTTTGGAGGTTGTATTGGGCTCCCAAACAAATTTGTTGCATCACGCTTCCTTATATGAGATGGCTCTTAAGAGTGTCCGCTTACCTGCTGACGGCTTATGTTTAAACCAGGTATTAGCTTCAACTCTCGTGTTTCTATCACGACATTTCGTTCAACCTCAGTTGACCCAAACACCCTTCAAGGATAGCTCCTAGGTGTTACTAGGTATGCCATTACATTTGGCTTGTATACGTTTTGTTAAGTACATCGCTTTGCGTTCTTAGCTGGGTTTACTATCCTCTTCTGTGAAGGTCGATATTCCCTGGTAGTCTGGGTGATCATTCTAGGAGTTTCATCCCATTCGTTGCCATTAGCGTGTCCATACTAGGCATTGGCCTTACCATGTATAGATTGGGTATTTGTTCCAGCTATCATGTTTTATTCCTTAGGATTCTTGAGACATCTGTGATGTCTTTACTCACTAGTCAGTGCGTTCTACACTTCTTGACTCATAAACATTTCCTTGAAATGTATTCACTAATTCTCTTAGTCACTTTAACTTAACTGGGTTCCTTACTTCAACCATTCTTGGCAATTCGTTGTACTTGTTTAACCTTCACTGTTGACCTTAGTATGGAGTCGACTACTTCCCGTGTTCCTGACTCCACTCGTATGCATATGTGGGGTACCCTACTGATACATTGCTACTTGCCCGACTAACCCATAAACGGATTGTCAGGCCCCAAAGCCCTATCGGAGTGCGGTCGTCCCACATTTCAGTTAGTACACTCGTAGTGTCCGTCACACGCCTATGTGAAGTATTCTGTTGTCAACTCCCTCATATCGTCCTATGATAATATGTATTCTGTGGTTCCCGAACTATATATTAAGGGAAATTTGTCCACTGTCTGTATTTAGTATGAACTGGATCCCTTCCCTCGAGTTAATACCCTCGGGTTGTAGGATTGTTCTAAATTTGCTCGAAAGCAAGTGGGTACAACTTACCTACTGTGTGGCGCTGAGGCCGTGTAGATCCTATGGTTTTGGTTTTTAAGAAGATATGAAGCTTGAGAAAATTTTGGACTTAAAAGAAGGCTTGAAATGTATATGAGTTGGAAGAAATTTTAGGTGTGAAGACGGATTGAAATAAATCTGAGCTTAGAAGAAAAAAATTGGGTTTAATTGAAATTTCTTCCCCGTATTTAAAATGTCTTCATGCCTTGACCAAGTCTATCTTTCCGTTGACTGGTATATCTTCACATACGATGGTTAGGCCACTGAGCCCTTCCAGGTTTCACTCTGCAATTTCTTGGATTCTTGATTCTATAATCACTTCCTTCAACATTACGGTACCTTACTAGGTACTTTATAGTCATTAAGATTTTCCCGAATAGCTCTGTTATAGCAGCACTTGCAATAGCAGTGCGCCATGCTGGCTGGCTATCGGTTCAACACGTGCTGGTTGCGATACTGCTTTCATCACTACTGTATTCGGTATCCTTGTTGGGTCATCTTTGACCTTACAGTTTTGATAATAGAATATTCGAGCGACTCTCAATGGTCTTGACATGGTAGTCGTTAACTAGGGTGCCTCTCCGTCGTCACTTAACTCTGTGTTCTTCCTTAATGTTCGTCCCCACGCATTTGCCGTGGTTACCGAGGCTTGATTCTTGTTTAGGTACTACTTCGTAGTCCCATTGAAGTATGTTTCACTAATACTCCCATAGTGGTCTAAACTATGATAACCGGGTATTGCAGCCCTCCTTGGCGTTGTAGGTTTGGATCTTCCGTCCTTGACTTGTTCCTTAGCCGGTTACTATACCATTGTCGGTATTATTTAACATTTGTGTTCCTGTAGACATGTGTCTCGGGTTTGTTGCTTCTTCCATTGTCCCTTCTTCTGTGTACAGTTATGCTTTCCTTTCTTCCTTGTTGGCTGGGTTTCCTCGACTGCTAGGCATGTCGACCCAGGTCGCCGGAAATTTCAGTCTCTTATGCATAGGATTCTTCATTCTTCGCTATTAAATGCGGTTAACATTATTCAGATGGAAACCATCTCCGGGATTCTTACTCTTGGAATCTACCGTACGACCGGTTCTCTGTACTTACAGGGGTACACATCAACGGCCAGATCGGGTTTTCCCGAGTAAGAGAGGACTTCCATCTCTCTAGCGTTTTTCCCAAGTTATAAAATAGGGTTTGTGGAGGGTGGGATGGATATTGTAGGTATCCAGTGCACACTGGTAATTCCCAACTAGCGTACTTCTCACACTATCACTCAACCCCTAACTCAAAAGTCTTAAACTCCTAACTCGGTACTTCCTAAGCTCGGTACTTCCAGTCATCAGAGCGATACTTCGCTCGCTTGATACCACTTTTTGTAACACCCCAACTAATAATACCACACTTAATCATTAACCGCAGCGGAACTTACATCATAAACACTGACTAATCAATGGGTGTCACACGCCCGTTAGCCACCCACGTGGCTAACAAGGCTACTACATACACAACGTACCGGTCTGATGGACAAGATTACGAGCACTACACTCACTTTACACTTTACTACCTCCATTATAAACTGAATACAAATACATCTACAATCCAACGGTACCGAGTCTAATACATTCCGTCATCGATATCACGCTAAACTAAATAACCGCCCATACATAAACAGTCACCCCGTCCTACTCTCGAACGGCCACCAGCTTCACTGTACCTGAAAAGTATGGGGGCCCCCAAAGGGGGTCAGCACCTTTGCTGGTATGGTAATCCTGCAGCCCGCATGCTACTGGGCCACGCACAACTAATTGTCGAGTGAGCATGCAGGTTATTTTATTTTAAGCACGCAAGAAAACTATAAACACATAACATACTTATAAGCACCACACATCCCATAAAAAGGACACAACATACATTCACACATCACATTGGTTAGATCACCTCATTGTATTAATTGTCCCTTGGGGGCTCTACCTTAACGGGACTTAATTCTTACTAAGCACACTCACCGAATTGATCGGGCTACAACTATTTCTTTCACTGAATTTGGGTTGGTTTTGGTTATCAACTTACACAACGTCACCGCACATATCCCGTAACAACACGTACACAACACCCCCATCGTTCTTCTTAGAGAACGTACACTTTACTTAAGGTGTGTCGGACTATATAAGTCCGCACACCGAACATATTTACTTTACTTAGATGGGTCGGTCTTAGTATAGTTCCGTACACATTATACACATATTCCCCTAGTCCGACGTGAGTCAGATAATAGCTTTGGTTAAGCTATCCCGGTCTTAATATAGAACCGTACACATTATACACATATTCCCCTAATCCGCCGTGAGTCAGATAATTAGCCTTGGTTAAGCTTGAGGGTGGTTGTAATCCAAGAAGGAAAACAACCATAACATAACAGAGTGGGAGTCAATTAACATATACATCAACAACCAAACAACACGCGCGACCGGAACGACCGGATTCCTCACCCCCCATAATACATACATATTAGTTAGGAGTTCCTCTATGGAACTTATCACATACATACACCTTTTGGTGTTACAAGTTTGGTTAATCACACACAAGGGATGTATCATTCCCTTCGACAAGCATGGGCCACAACATTCGTTAAACAACGATACATTAAGCAAGGACAACACACAACACACATACCCACAATATACAACTAAGGCACGGATAGCCGTAGTTAGTACGTTCCCGTGGGTTGGGACGTTTAACCTGAATACCGATCTCTTTATGTGATCCTAGAGTCGGTTAGCTACGTTTTAACACATAATTAAGGTTAAACAGTATCGGACTTATTTACGCCACATTAATGAATTACTGTAAACTCATTTCATGCTTTATCTTGCAAGGTGGCAAACACACAGAAAAACAAGCTGGCATACAAGCCGGTGTAACCCGGTAGGACACAGGTTGCAAGAAAACCATACCTGTCACCGAGGGTTCACTCTAACATGCCCTCACATGTTCCTCGAAAATCCTTTGAACAACTGGTAACATTATAATTACTTTCATTAATATTGGGGTAACATGATTGTTAACATCTAATGCCCATAGTTAACCCCCGTTAACTAGTTAAATAACTCCATGTTTTAACTTATTTTACTTTCACACATTTTCCTACAAATTTTCACCCACTTAAGTGTCATTGTAACCCACTTAGCATGTCCTTAACAACCTTATAACATCATCACTCACCAATCCCCATCATTGGATATTATTTTATAACCTTAAACTAGGTTTTTGGTCAAACTGCACTATGTCCGAACTTGTGTCGGGCATCTACGTTCGGACACAAGCAGAGACTCAGAAGGGTGAAAACAGACGAATGTCCGAACATGTGTCCGAGCTTCCAAAGTTCAGACACTGGTCGAGGCAAAATCAAAGGGAAAAATTCGAGTGTCCGAACTTGGTCCGAGCTTCAAAGTTCAGACACAAGCCGAAGCAAAAAACAGAGAAAAGAGAAGGGTGTCCGAACTTCTGTCCGGACTTACAAGTTCGGACACCATTCGAGACTTGTAAGTCGGACTCGTCCTCGCACCCCGTCCGAACATCAAAGGTCGGACGGAAGTTCGGACACAGCTATTAAAATTCAGAAACCTTTAGACGCAACAGGGCATGTCCGAACTTCCAAGTTCGGACGTGGCCGGAAAACTCAGCTCAGTTAGCAGAGGCAATATCCACTCTGAAATGCACTCCTAACAACCCACACTCACTCCTTATTTCACAAGTCACAAACACCATTCCTTTTTCTTGAATTTCCAAGTTACTAAGCATCATTATGCTACAAATTTTGCACTCTCTTATCTCCGTTATCCCCCTACCATTACAAAGCCATCATTCCACTCTACTCAACACTAAACACCCAATTGAACACCTAAGTTCTTTCATACACCAAGCCATCATCAAACACTCATTTTCTAATAGAATTTCGCCATAACCTCCCATAAACCTTACACATCCATTTCATCATACACATCCTCTTCATTCCTAATCTAGCCACACCCTTTCAAGGGTTCTAACAGCACACAATAAATCCTCAAAGTCCATCAACAACAATGTAATCACCATAATCTCCATAACCACAACATCAACCATAAACTCGAAACATTTGGCTCTTAAGGCCCTCAATTCAACCATTAATTCACAAACCTCTCCAAAATCAACTAAACACATTTCCAACATAGATTTCAAATCTTTACTTGGGTTCATTAATTTGTTCACCCATCCCAAACTCTACAACAATTAAGAACAAGTTTTGAGGTAGATTTCTTACCTTAATTCACAAGTCTCTCCTTTACTCTCCTCTTTGCTCCTCATCTCCTCAAAATCGGTCAAGAGGGAATGGAGTTTCCAACTCCTTCCCAACATTCAAGAAGCACAAAACATACTCAATTAATTATCTAAACCCTTAGAAAATCTCAATTCAATTAGAGGGCTTAGAAACACAAGTTAGGGTTTACCTTTTTGAAGCTTTTAAGAGGGGTTCTAACCTTTGAATTAAGAAGGGGACTATTCCACCATTGGAGGGTTGGAATGAAGCTCAAATTAAGAAGAAAACAAGGTATCAACATGGTGAAAAATCGGTTACACCAAGAGATGAAGGAAAATGACTTTTTCATGGAATTTTTTTTTACCTTAGAAGGAAGAGGAGACTCCAAGCTCCACAATGATGCCATTTTCTCTTCAAATGGGGAAACCCATGGAGGTCAACTTCATCCTTTTGGAATTTCGAAAAGAGAGGATGATAGAGGAGGATGAGAGGAAGAAGAATATGTAATTATTTTTGTGATTGGAGCTTGTATGAAGCTTGGGCATGGCATTGTAGTTGGAGTAGCCATTGGAGAAGGAGGAGAGAAATCGGTGGCTTAGGGGAGAAGATGGAGCCGGCTGGGAAGAAAGAGGAGAGGAAAGAGTGAGGAAAAGAAATAAAGGAGGAGAGAGAGGGAAAAGGGGTACTTGTACCCTTTGCTTTTGGGCTCTTTTGACTTAATTAATTAGCTAGCTAGTCAAGAGTGCGAGAGAGGGCTGTCTACATTAATAAACCGGCCCACTAATGTATACACACTGGAGCGTTTTTCGTCTTCTACAGAAAACGCTTGTTTATTTACCCGGTTTAGCACTATTCACTAACCGGGACCGTTTTCCGGAATTTTCTCGTTTCTTTTATTTTAATGGTTATTAAACTCCCATTAATATTTAATTATAGTTACATAATCAACTATAATTTTTACGGGGTCATTTAACTGTTTAAAGTCACATTTCGGGTTTCCTTTGAAAAACGCGCTTTAAGACTCCGTTAGCGTTTTAACGCATTGTTTGGATCCGTTTTCTTCCGGAATTTTCCCACATGTTCTTGTGTGTGACTAAGGTATAGAAATGTATTTATAACCCTAATGAAGATTATGTACCTCCTAAAATAATTAAATACGCGTTTTCACGTTTTGTGACTTTTACGCATTTTCTTCTTCCTTTTGGTTTTCATTTCTTCACCAATGATCTTAAGGACTTAATTTGCCTTATAAACCATAATTACACAATTATTAACACATTAAGGTTTGGGGTATTTCAAGAAAAGTTCAATTTGACGGCACTGGCAGCAACTTTCTCCAACTGTAACTCGGTTATTTAGAGAATTTGGCCAAATTTTGTTTTGAGAGAAAACAAAAGGGAAGATGAAGATGATAAATTTAGTTATGGTGGATAGGATGAAGAATGAAGGTCTTACCAGGTGTATACAATATTGAGTACTGATGAGCAGAATGTTGAGCATTAAAAGAATTAGTATAAAAGTTCGTTATGTTCCATACTTTGCAACACTGGTTCAACCTGCTTGGATCATCCAGCACTTTTTCTCAAGAACTGCTACGCTGGCAGGAGAGATTCAACCAACAATGAGAAACACACATCTTCACACTATCAAGATACAAATGAAGCCATAATTAAACTTACAAATCAAAAGGGTGAATGGGAGGACTTACTAAGATATTTTTACACTAAATTAGGTGAGTACTGTCAGACCGGCCTGCTTCTTGGCTCAAAATCAATTGATTAAAAAATGAGTATACATGTATTATCAAAAGTTAGTAAATTAAGAAGGAAATAATGATATAGAACACCCAAGGCTGACCCTCCAATTAGTACAAGCACAACAACTGATCTGAAGTATGAATACGATGAAGAAAAGGAATTTAAGAAAAATAAAAACATAATTGACGAGCAACCAACTTGCTAGGAAAACCATATCATGGGCAGAGGAAGATCATATGTTATCAACCAAAACTCAAACTCTAGATCAATGATGGTTGAATCCCTGGTATACCTTGATGGTTCGTTCAAAACCAAAGAAATAATAGTTTAATACCTTTATACTACTATACTATATATAACCGGGTGAAAAAATGCAAATGTACAATTATTAGCAATGGAGATATACTTGTTTCCCTGCCAGTCTAAAGATAGAAATTTCAAATTACAGACTAGTGATTGAAGATAATCTGTTTCTGATGAATACAGAGAAGTCTTGTTTAAGAAGAAGAATTCATAGACGAATATTATGTACTTTGTTATTAGTGAAAACGTAGTTTCTATCAAAGACTATTATAGAAGGTATATATAGACATATGGGCTGATCCTATTCTAATGGTACAATTAAGTACTAATAACAAACTATAACATACAACTAGTTATATAGAAGTAACGAGACTAGATGATACACATCTATATTATACACACATCTATACTATATATTCAACAACCCCCCTCAAGATGTGAAGCTCTTTTAGACTCGAGCCTTGAAGATATTGAAACATCAAACTTGTTTGTTGCAGACAGATAGATGTTGGAAGACCTCCTATCATTCTGCTATGGTTCTTGTCTTCTGTAGGAACTCCTTGTAGCCTTTGGCTGTAACTTGTTTGGTTAAGACATCACTAACTATTGATTACCAAGAATATTTGTAGAGTGATCAATCTTTCTTGTAGTTTCTCTTTGACCAGATGACAGTCCTAATAAGCCGTAGACTTATCATATTTTATAAGCTAGATTTATGGTATTATTAGTTAAAATAAGGTTATAATAGGTAGTATTTATTACATTAATTTGTATCAAAGTCATTTTATATTTTTCAGACTAATACCTTGAGTATTTTTCCATGCAAGGAGCAATGTTCTACATCAAAACCAAGCAATGCCGATGTGGCAGCCGGGTTGTTTTTGTCCGGCATAAGCACGCAT
This sequence comes from Limonium bicolor, assembly GCA_023374045.1. Classification (NCBI taxonomy): domain Eukaryota; kingdom Viridiplantae; phylum Streptophyta; class Magnoliopsida; order Caryophyllales; family Plumbaginaceae; genus Limonium; species Limonium bicolor. Next base: position 235,310,109 of record CM041776.1, read on the forward strand.
CAGAGAAAAGATCAGGCCGGCATGCTGCCGGGTGCCCTTTTCCGGCATAAGCAAACGATGCGCCTATTCGCCAAGATTGTCGGTTATTCACCGTTATTCAAACACTCGATGCCGGGTATGGTGCCGGATATAACCTATCCGGCACAAGTGACTTTTCGCACCAGACGGTTTTCGACTATTATGAAGAGCACGTGTTTTATTCACATGCCGGATAACTTTTACCCGGCATGGGACCCGACATCTAAAGATTTTCAAGTCTATAAAAGGGCGAGAGTCTGCACTTGGAGGATATCGCTAGCATTATTTTTACATTCTTAATCTCTCAAAAATCACGACGAACTGCTGCCAAGGAAGTGCTGCGAATCCAACCTGAAGAAAGAAGACATTATCGAGTTCAAGGGAATTCTCATCAAGTTGTACTCTTGATCCTCCTTGTATCTTCTCTCAATGTTCTGGTTGGTTTGGTAGACTCTTTAGGCTGCCTTGATTAGATGATCGCATTGTAAACACACTTTGATCATTAATGGAATTCTCAGTTTCGTAACCCGAGTTTTAATCTCCTTACAAAGGAATAATGGTTTTCTCTTGTTCTATCATCTCAAAGTTCTATTTAAGGCTTCCAAAGCAAGATAGAATATGTTATAATTCTGGTGATCTTTAATATTGTTTTTGCTTGAGAGTAGACAACAAATGCTAAGGTTTAGGATAATTTCTCTTATTTCCCATTGTTCTGTTCGTATTCGCGGCATTATTTATGCACGATACGAATAAGGGTAATGAGTTCCTTTTGTCATAATTGAAACTGGAAGTGTTATTTACGAAATGTACGATGTCGGACGCGATGCCGGATGAAATATGTCCGGCATATTCAAAGTGTTTGAATACGCCGGGTATTCGTAGTCCGGCACAACACCCGGCATATACATTTTGCGAGAAAGAGAATCCTTTTCGAGACTTGCCACTTTTGATCCGTGATCATATGAGTTCTTACATTGTTAATTGACCCTGATCGAGGTTTTTCGTTGTGAATAGTTAGTTTAATTAGTTTAGAAATACTTATACACTTTTCCCCCTCTTTTAATTAGTAATTACCAAGGCTAGGACTAATTTTGCATTCAAGTCCCTAGGGTTCGACTTGCTTGGTCTTAATTTGCTCCCCTGCTACTTTTGACCGGGTTTTTGTTTGCTACCCGTAGTAGATTGAGTAGGTTTTTCCTTCAGTTTATTCATGTCGTGCTTGGTGCCGGGTATGATTGGCCCGCACATTCTTGATTCTTTTCCTATATTTCTGTTTAATCTCTTGTACATAACTGTGTATATATTACCTACTAAATCTCTGTTAGCAAAATGGCGCCGTTGTCGGGGACTTGGAATTAGTCCAAGTCCTAAAATTGGTAATTGCTATTCTTTATTCATCGATTTTGTTTTTTTTTAAGATGTTGCACGTGCCGGACATAATGCCGGGCACCTAAACCCCACATATTCGGAGGAAGTCCGAGCCGGGTAGAATACTTCCGGTATTAGACTCGGCACATCGTAGATGCAACTACAGTTTTGTTTACATACTTTGTTTATTCCAAACCATTTCTGCTAATCAATTAATTGTTAAATATTATTTTCTCTCTCTAATTACTTTTGTTTTAAAATACTCTAATCTCTTGTTTTGCTCCCCTTGAAGTTATTACGGTGAATGCTTCTCCGATCGAAAAGTCTTCCTCGTAATTTATCCACCCTCGATCCGGAGATAGAGAGGACCTTTCTTCGTTCCTTAAGGCAACGAAGAAACCAACAAAACACCTTCCCTACACATTTAGAATCAAATTCAACAAGTGCAATGTCAACCGCAATTGTCCGCAATATTAATCGGCCTTCCAATCAAGGCCAGAAACCAGCCATCAACCTCCCTTCCCTCACACAGAATGAATACGATGAGTGGCAAAAACTCAAGCCATATCATCAGATCCGTTGTGTGAAAGAGTTGGGCATGTTCGATGGTTCCAATCCGGACGAGGCTTTGCTCCACATAACCAAATTTCTGCAGCACACCAATAGCCTAACTGCTGCAGACGCTGTCTTACAATATGCCAGCCTCTCTCTTTTCCCTCATAGCTTGACCGGCATAGCAAGCAAATGGTACCACAGCCTAACCCCAAGTACCATCTCCACTTGGGAGGACATGGCAACCAAGTTTTATAATAAATTCTTACCACCAAGTCGCACCCTGGAGATGATCGCCGATATTTAAACTTTAGGCAACCAGGCTCGGAGAACATCTGTGAGACTTGGACAGATTCAAAGGGTTGCTCCGGACATGTCCTCATCACGGCCTCACCAAGGAACAACTTTCCCAGTTGTTCTACAAAGGATTGGTCAGCCAGTGTAAAACCATGATCCTATCCTCCCTTGGTGCTGACATACTGAAAAAGCCAGGAGAACAATTTCTGAATGGGATTGAGTCCCTGTGCGAAGAAATCAGAGATTGGGCCACTGGTGGACAAGGAGCGGTACCCCCGGTATATACCATGTGGGAGAAAGCGACAACAAGTTCGATACTTTGATGAAGAGTCATAAGCAGTTGTTAGAGAGCAATGCTCAAACATCAACCAAGGTGAGTGCGTTGCAGAAGGTGGTGGAACAAATGGCGATGAATGCTCTTCCACAGCAGGCGAACGTGGTTAGTGCACGACCACACGCCCCTGCCCCGAACTACAAGATTGGAAGAATGTTGAAGAAGCAAACTATGTGAGCAACAAGCCTGGGTTTAGGCAGCCATGGCAGTCTGGGGGCCACCCCCTCAGAACCTTCAAAACCATGCCGGCTACTCAGGAGGTCAAAGGCAATTCATGCCGACTTCCTATGGCGATTCCCTTCAAATCGACCTCCCCAATCTCAATCAACTCAGAGGCTGAGATGGCAGAGTTGCGAGACATGATGACGACACTGATGAACAAATCTCATAATGCTCATGAAGAGATTTCAGCACTTCACAAGGACCACAAGGCGTTGCACTCGCAATTGCAGCAACTCCTTACTCAACCAAGACCCTCCGGTCAGCTTCCGCCCAGACACAAGTTAATCCACGTGAGCATGCGAAGTCCGTCACCATTATCTCGGAGAGTTCCGAGCATTGCACCACATAGCAAAAGAACAAGTGTAGGGCCCTTCTCAATCAGGCCCGCATCGCAACAAGGGAGTAATTCTTACATACTTCCCCCTAATTGCTTTTATTTTTAATTTATTTATATTTTATTATTATTATTTTATTTTAACATATATAATTAAAAAAGGAAAAGAGAGAGAGATTAAGGTGCCGTGTTCATAGCCGGGTGTACAAACCCGGCACAAGAATTTTCAACATGCCGTTCCTGAAGCCGAATAAAACACATCCGGCTTATAAAATTGCATATGCCGGGTGTAGCTAACCCCATACAATCCGGCATCTCGCGTTTCTGAAAAAAAATAACCTCGGGTAACTTGGGGTTACAGCCCCCATTTTTACCCTACGCAGGCGCCGCACCACAGCCGCTCCACAGTCAGGCGACGACACCACAAAACAAATCCAAAACTACTCCAGCGCATTCCAGTCGCATTCCACACCACAAGACCACCGTGAGCCATCTTTCCTATTTCTACAATTACAAAATCCAAACCAGCTTCCTAATCGACTTCCTATTTTTGAATTCAATTTTTCCGTTGTTTAGTTCAAGTATGTCGTTTTTTTTTAAATTCGTGGCTTAGTGTAGTGCCTTCGGGAATTCGGAACCTTTTGTAGTTGATTTAGGTGCTCTGGTGTGGTTATGTGCATTTTTGAAAAAATCCGGGTTCGAAGTTTGAATGTGCCGGATGGGTTCTGTCCGGCATCCCATCCGGCAATCAGTTGTTTGTATGCGTCGGGTTGATTTTGGCCGGCATTCTGCCCGACACACATGTCTGATTAATTTTTCTTTGCCTAATGGGATCCTAGTCTTCTGAATTAATGCCTAGGACAATGTTTTGTTGAAAATTAATCAATTCGACATATAATTAGGAGAATCATGGCACGACACCAGGTTATTCAAAATAAATCCAATTGCTATATCTGTAACATTTGATAATCTGTTGTGTGTGGTATTCGGTTTTCCTTTACTACCTGCAGATGACTCGGCGAAAAACAGTTACTTCTCAGACCCTTGATTCAGACGAGGATACCTTCTTTGAGGAGTTGGATGCAGCTCTAGGAGAGGCTACTCCAGAGGAGGACGACGCTGTTCTTGCTCCACCAGAGCCACCTCGTCGCTCTACTAGACGGGCAGGTAAGGAGCCTACCTCTAGTAGTGCTCAGCCTCCACGGAAATCTACGACGGGGCGGAAGAAGAAGCGCCCTTCTCCTACAGCTCAGAGTGGGCCGGGTTCGACAATCCTCAGCACTAGAGCTCGACGACTTCGGGATTCCTCTGCCCCTTACCTTCTCGTATCCAAGAGGACCCGCAGTTCGATCCTTCAGATGGGTTTTTTAGCGAGAGGCTGCCCGCTACTACAATCAATCCAAGCAAAAGGGCAAGTGGGTGCAAGAGCGGCGAATTGACCAGATAGTGAGCCCGTTATCTCAGATCATCTCCCCATTTCAGGCATGGCTGGTCGGGATTACTAGAATTGGTCAGAGGCACTTCTACACTGACCTAGTTCGTGAGTTTTATGCTAATGCTGAGTTCCTTGGGCCACCCCAAGTCTCCGAGGTACAGATCCGTTCTTATGTTTCCTGTACACGTATTTTTATTTCACCTCGTAGCATAGCGGATGCCTTAGGCATAGAGTATCACCAGAGGCAGAGCTCATTCACTAGGCAGTATCTGGCCACTACCCATGCTGCTATTAGTGCTCAGTTGGGATCACGGACCCGATATATGAATCGGGCCCATTCTAAGTCTTGCCCTGTGATCCCTATCACCTTCATCACGGACTTGCAGCTTAGAGTGGCCATGGAAATTATTAGACATAACATTCGGCCCTGTAAGTATGACGAGCTCAATGATATGGATTGTGCCCTTCTTGAGTATCTTCGTGGGCCACCACGAGTGATGTTGCAGCTCGATTTCCGGTACACGGCTGATGTTTGCTCAGTTGGTTAGGGCGATTCTTCATCGAGATACTCAGCGCCCTGTATACCCATGCTACTTCATCACCATATCACTCAAACTCTGAGGGAGGATCAGATTCCACGAGGTCTACAGTATCACCACGAGTCCTCCCTCATTGACCTCGCACTCATTAGGCGATGGTGGTTTCGTGAGTCTGCACCAGGAGAGTACCGGTTTGTTCCTTCAGCGCAGAGGCCTCGGGCCAATGCCACTGCTCAGGACTATCCGAGCTATGAGGGATCTGAGCCCCAGTTGATGCTACCCCCTCCTACCTCCTCTGCTCCTCAGCCTTCTGCCCCCGCTCCTGACTTGGGTCCTCTTTATGAGAGGATGGATCATTTTCAGCAGACCCTTGAGCAGTAGCGAAGTCCTTCGATGTATACCGACAGTCTCAGCAGGATACCTGGACTGATTATGAGGCCTTCCGGGCCAGCTATGAGGGGTATCGTTCTGAGGTTACCAGCCGAGTTGAGACAGTGGAGCAGCGCCAGCAGGAGATGGCCGCAGGTCAGCAGGTATTTCGGGAGCAGGTCACCCAGCGCCAGGAGGAGCATGAGCGGCGAGTGGATGACCGCTTTCTGCTCGCAGTTACAGACTTGATCGTGCCCGGGCTGAGGATAGGAAGACGTTAAAGAAGACGATGGGTGTTCGATGAAGAAATTTTTCAAGAGTATTCTCAAGAGGGATAGGAAGAAGAGAAAAGCCCGCAAGGAGGAGAAGAAGCAGGGTCTCCCTACCCCTAGCTCCTCCAGCTCTTCAGACTCCTCAGAGGCTCCTTCTGACTCGCCCCCACCACCACCACCTTCATCCGCGCCGGCGGCAGCTATATAATTCTTTCTCTCTCTTTCTAGTTTTCTTTACCTTCATTTTCTTCTTTATGTTTTCTTTTATATTTTTCATTTACACTTAATGCTTAACTACTCTCCTTGTATTATGGAAGCTTGGCACTTTATGAGTTTTTGATTTCAGTTGATCTTATTATTATTGAATTCTGCTGTGAACAACTCCAATCATTGGCTCATCACACGTGTAGGGCATTCTACCATCTGCCATAATCTGGGGAGTATATTGTTCTTTCAATTTCTTTCAGTTTCTTGTCGCCTTATTTCTTTCGGACACTGGGGACAGTGTTCCTGCCTAGTGTAGGGCAGAGGGACCCCCCTTTTTTTGAAAAAAGATTTTATTAGTTTTCAAAAAAAAAAAAGATTTATATACATATAGCATGTCTAGTTTATACAATATAATAGTTTAAGTTTTTTTAACTTTTTACTCAGCTTTTTGTTTGTCTCTGATTAAAGTTAACATTAGGGAAGGATAAATATTTGTTCTCTCAAGAGGTAAGCTTTCTAATGACCTTTAGATATTATTTTCTTACTTCATGATTCCTTCTGTTCAACATGAGTATATGACCTTACTTCTACTTTTGTCCTTGATCTACTTGTGGGTAATATATCTTTCTTTCCTTTTCAAAATAGTTCAATTCTTATGGGTGAATATCTTTGAAAAGGGTGAAAAAAAGAAGAAGAAAAAAGCTTCGAAAAAAGAAAAAGAGAAAAAAGAGAAGAAAACCTCTCCAAAAAATATATATATGAAGCATTATGAGGTTGCAAAAGTACCACAAAATAAAAGCAAGAATTGAGATTTTTTCCTTTTGTTTTTCTCCTAAATTCCTCGTTCTTTAAATGCAAAAAAATCATGGTTAGATTCAGAAACCCTTGAAAAATAGGGCTGAACCATTCAAAACCATTGATGAGTGTCTTGGCCGCATTCAGAAACTCTTGAAAAATAGAGCTGAATGTCGGAAACCGGAAAAAGGAGAGATACAAAAAAAAATCCCCTATGCACAATAACCCATGAGTCCTTGTTCCGTTTTGAGATGGATTGTTTTACTTTTACCCACTTGTATATTATTGATAGAATGGGAAGGACTAAGTGATGCTTATGAGTAAGAGTCAAGTAGTTAGGAAAGGAATATCTCATTGTCATTCTAGAGTTTATTTGTTTTGTGCACAAGTAGTTACTCTTTCCTGATTTAATTTTGCTCGAGGACTAGCAAAGGTAAGTGTAGGGCCTTGATAAGCCGTAGACTTATCATATTTTATAAGCTAGATTTATGGTATTATTAGTTAAAATAAGGTTATAATAGGTAGTATTTACATTAATTTGTATCAAAAGTCATTTTATATGTTCAGACTAATACCTTGAGTATTTTCCATGCAAGGAGCAAGTTTTCATCAAAAACCAAGCAATACCGGATGTGCAGCCGGGTTGTTTCAGTCCGGCATAAGCACGCATCAGAGAAAAGATCACGCCGGGCATGCTGTCGGGTGCCCTTTATCCGGCATAAGCAAACGACGCGCCTATTCGCCAAAGATTGTCGGTTATTCACCGTTATTCAAACACTTGATGCCGGGTATGGTGCCGGATATAACCTATCCGGCACAAGTGACTTTTCGCACCAAGACAGTTTCGACCGTTATTGAAGAGCACGTGTTTTTTTACATGCCGGATAACTTTTACCCGGCATGGGACCCGGCATCTGAAGATTTTCAAGTCTATAAAAGGGCCAAGAGTCTGCACTTGGAGGATATCGCTAGCATTATTTTTACATTCTTAATCTCTCAAAAATCACGACGAACTGCTGCCAAGGAAGTGCTGCAAATCCAACCTGAAGAAAGAAGACATTAGCGAGCTCAAGGGAATTCTCATCAAGTTGTACTCTTGATCCTCCTTGTATCTTCTCTCAATGTTCTGGTTGGTTTGGTAGACTCTTTAGGCTGCCTTGATTAGATGATTGCAGTGTAAACACACTTTGATCATTAATGGAATTCTCAGGTTTCGTAACCCGAGTTTTAATCTCCTTACAATGGAATAAGGGTTTTCTCTTGTTCTATCATCTCAAAGTTCTATTTAAGGCTTCCAAAAGCAAGAATGGAATAGGTTATAATTCTGGTGATCTTTAATATTGTTGCCTTGAGAAGTAGACAACAAATGCTAAGGTTTAGGATAATTTCTCTTATTTCCCATTGTTCTGTTCGTATTCGCGGCATTATTTATGCACGATACGAATAAGGGTAATGAGTTCCTTTTGTCATAATTGAAACTGGAAGTGTTATTTACGAAATGTACGATGCCGAACGCGATGCCGGATGAAATATGTCCGGCATATTCAAAGTGTTTGAATACGCCAGGTATTCGTAGTCCGGCACACACACCCGGCATATACATTTTGCGAGAAAGAGAATCCTTTTCGAGACTTGCCACTTTTGATCCATGATCATATGAGTTCTTACATTGTTAATTGACCCTAATCGAGGTTAGTTCATTGTGAATAGTTAGTTTAATTAGTTTAGAAATACTTATACACTTTTCCCCCTCTTTTAATTAGTAAGCACCAAGGCTAGGACTAATTTTGCATTCAAGTCCCTAGGGTTCGACTTGCTTGGCCTTAATTTTCTCCCCTGCTACTTTTGACCGGTTTTTATTTGCTACCCGTAGTAGATTGAGTAGGTTTTTCCTTTAGTTTTATTCATGCCGTGCTTGGTGCCGGGTATGATTGGCCCGACACATTCTTGATTCTTTTCCTATATTTCTGTTTAATCTCTTGTACATAACTGTGTATATATTACCTACTAAAATCACTGTTTTAAGTCCAAGTCTATATGTTTTGTCCTTTCATGGAACACTGGGTTCCTAGCAATGAAAACAACTGCTTTATTGTCACAGTTGACTTGGATGGGAGTGATCTCTTATATATTAAGTTCTTCTGCTCGTCTTGATACCAAGTTATATAGTTACTTTCCTGATCAATCTGTACTCTAACTCTACAGTAGAAAATGAGATTGTGTGTTGTTTCTATGATTTCCAGCTGACAGGGATGCCACCCAGTAATATGATGTAGCCATTAACTGACCATCTTGTTAGTGAGCAACTTGTCCTGTCAGCATCACAGTAGGCTTCCATCTTCAGGCTTGTTGTTGTGTTAAAGAAAAATTCCTTGTTGTGTGTTTCCTTTTATGTACTACAGTAAATGAATTGCTGCTTTGTAGTGTTCTTCCATTGGTTCTTTGAGGAACTGACTCAAAAACTGGATAGGATATGCCAAATCTACTCTTGTGTTAACGAGGAAATTCACTCTCCCAATTAGCCTTTGATATGAAGTATCATCTACACGAGGATGATCTTGAACCTGTTCTAATTTAATTCCTGTTGGCAAAGAGACTGTGACAACTAAACTGTTACCTGTCAAATACTCAACCAACAGATCTTGTGCATACTTACCTTGGTGGAGAACTATTCCTTTCTTGCTGTACAGAAATTCCATGCCTATACAATAGTTCAATATACCTAGATCTTTTATTATAAATTCAGCATCAAAAGATATCTTTATATTTTGCATTTCTGTCATGTCATTTCCTGTCACTATAATATCATCTACATAAATGCCAATGAAAGTTCTTGATTTCCCATTGTACTTAATGAACAATGAGTAGTCATTCTTAGACTGAACATAACCATGTTCAGACAAAAAAGCACTTAATCTTTCATACCATTTTCTGGATGCTTGCTTTAGACCATAGATTGACTTATGTAATATGCATACCTTATTTCTCGACAACTCTTTTAAACCATCAGGAATTTCCATATACACTTCTTCATGGAGATCCCCATGAAGAAATGCATTATTTATGTCAAGTTGGTTGAGTTTCCAGTTTCTTTTTACAACCACAACAACTAACATTCTAAGTGTAGTCATTTTTACAATTGGTGAGAAAGTCTCCAAATAATCATCACCATATTTTTGTTTGTACCCCTTAGCAACCAATCGTGCCTTATACCTTTCCATGCTTCCATCAGCTTTCAGTTTAATTTTGAACACCCACTTGCACCCACTATGTGTTTACCCTTTGGAATATTAACTATACTCTAGGTTTTATTGTCATGTAGTGCTTGTAATTCCTTTTTCATTGGTTGCACCCATTCTTCTTTTTGAACAACAATTGTATAAGACTTTAGTTCATGGAAATTTTTGCAATTGTAGACTAAAAGAGTAAGATTAAGGGCATAAGGATTTTGTATGAAGAGCATGTGCAGGTTTTATATCAGTCAGACATTCAGTAAAACAATTGCTACTATTTTATGCATTTCCTATTCTTTCATGTAGAACTTCAGTAAAGATATCACTTTCAGGAATGTTCATTTCTCCAAGTACATACTCGTTAAGATATGAAGGAGGATGTCTATCTTTGCTTGATCTTCTATGGGAATTATCTTTTGTTCTTGATTTTCAAGAGTTTGTTCTAAGTTATCTTTTCTGGTTTCTAGATAATCTTACTCACTGTCACAATAATCATAAATGTTTTCCTTATCTAGTTCCTGATGAGGAACAATAGTTTCTATGGTTTTGTCTCGGTTTTTAGAGAAAATTGTGTTTCATAGAAAGTAATATCTCTGCTGATGGTAACATTGAGAGTTTGTAAATCTAGCACCTTATAACTTTTTTTATTTTATGTGATTCCCAAATAAATACAAGTAGAGCTTCTCAGGTCAAACATACTCTTCTTCTTATCTACAAGAGTCTTATAACACAAACAGCCAAAAGTTTTCAATGTAGAGTAATCAGTTTTTTCTTTATACAATCTCTTAGGGTGTCTTTCATCAATTCCCTTTGACAGCAATCTATTTATTAAGTGAGTTGCATACTTAATGCACTCACCCCAATATTCTAAAGAGAGATTGGTTTGAAAATAGAGAGCTATAGCTGTTTCTAACAGATATTTATGATTTCTCTCCACAACTCTATTTTGTTGTGGAGAGTGTGCACAAGAGTTTTGGTGAAGAATACAATTTTCTCTAAAATATGCTATCGCCTCATTGCTACTTCCCAGCTCGAATGCATTATCACTCCTAATTTTCTTAACCTTACGATTGAACTGTCTCTCAACCAATTTAATAAACATGTAAGCATGTAAAACAAATCAGATTTACTCCTTAATAGATGTACCCAAGTACTTCTCCTAAAGGCATCAACTAAAGTCAAGAAATATATTTTCTTATCATGTGTGGGGACCTTGAATGGTCCCCAAGCATCAACATGTATGAGTTCGAAGCATTCTCTGCTTTTTATTACAGAATTATGAAAAGGTTTTCTAACATTTATTGCTTGGTGGCATATATCACAAGCAATCTTTGTATCAATCTTACTCCCATAAACCAGACCCGGTGAAAGCAATTTATTATATGGGACATGCCCAAGCCTAAAATACCACAAATGAGTAGTATTTTCATTTAATGTAGAATTGAAGCATACAACATCATTAATATTATATACATATTTGGTGGTAATCTTGTCTAAACTATTACTACAGAGAAAGTATAACCCATTCACAGACTTTCCTATGACGATCATTTCATCAGGGCCCTACAAATAACAACAACGTTCATCGCAGATGACAGGGTAGCCAACTTGCTTTACCAGTTTCTTGACAGAAATCAAACTAAATTGAAAACTTGTAACTAACAGAACAATATTGTAACACCCCAACTGTAAACTTAACAATAAACCGAAACTGCAGCGGAACTATATAACTTAAACGGTAACTAAACGAGTTGGTGTTACACGCCGTTAGCCACCCACGTGGCTAACAAGGTAGAATACATACATTTGTATCGGTCTGATGCACAGACTCCTGAGCATAGTACTAACAACCATAAATACAACCAACCTTACCGAGTATAAATATTTACAACCATCACTGTAATCCGGTACTACCAAAATATAACACCACGGGAGCACAGGCGCATCCCGGGTCCAACATCCAAAACTACCAAAAGTATTTCATTGCACCTAGGATCTAAAGCCACTCTGCTTCCTTGATCCTCATCCTGCAAAATAAATATGGTGCCCCAAAGGGGCTCAGCAACCCATTGTTGGTATGATTAACGTGCAGCCCGTCGGCTACCGGGATACACGCAACCAATTGTCATGATAACATGGCATTCATTTTAACATACAACATACAAGGGCATATCAAATAATATTGCATAGCAACCGCAACACATAACATAACGGGATTGTTTCGCTTTAGGAAACAAACACAAACATCAGTGAGTCAACTTGGTAATCCTAGAGAATGGTCTGACTCTCATGTTAAGCTTGTTACATAACTCGTTACCGTTCTGTTTGTCGAACGAATAACTTAACCCAAAGATGTGTCGGATATAGTGACCCAAGCACAACGTACATATAATCCCCTAGTCCGATCAATAGTCAGATAGGTAAGCTTTGGTTAAGCTCGTGGGTGATTGTAATCCAAGAAGGAAAAACAACCATAACATAAAGAGAGGTGAATCTGATTCAGATCAACTCCCGTACATACCCGTGACCGGAATGACCAGATTCCCACTCCCCGGATTCCACTCTCCCGTTAATCACTTGTTAGAAGTTCCATTGATGGAACTTGACACAATAATCACAAGTAAGTGTTTAGGCCCAGTTAGGCACACAAGGGAGATGGGATTACACTTAAACAACACATACCACAACAAGCTCACACATAGCCGTAGTTAGAACGTTCCTTAAGTCAAAACGTTAAAACCGAGTACCGCTCTCTTACGTAAACTAGTTTGGTTAACTAACGGGTTAGCACGTATTCGAGGTTAACGGTACCTGTACACTCACGTCAAAATATTAACAATGACTGTAAACTCATTTCATGATTTAAGTCTTACAAAGTCATAAACATACAGAAAAACAACAACACACAAGCCGGTGTAAACCAGTAGCAAACAGGCTGCAAGAAAACCATACCTTGGTCCCTGCTGCGTTCGAGTTCCACCGAATGCAACTCCTATACATAATTAATAATGTCGATTAGTTACCTTATTTAACTTCCAATTTTACTAAGTGTTTTTTACTTACATGACATGTTTTAGAATCAAACTTTGACTTGCTTATCCTCCTTATACCCCCTAGGGTTTACTACTTAAGCCACATTTACATTTCTATTTTTTTATTAAGTATGGGCCGACTGACCCACCGACCGACCCAACCTTTTGGGTCGGTCGGAGACAGAAACTTCTCCGACTTAATTCTTTACACTTGGCCGACCCACGACCGACCCAAGACCATCTGGGTCGGTCCGTTCCAGAACCTTTCGGATTCATTAAACCTTGCCCGACCGACCCAAACTCACTCCGACCGACCCACAACCCTCTGGGTCGGTCCGTTTCAGTGACTCACCCGTTGCCTTATTACAGCCCGACCGACCCAGCCAGGGTCGGTCCCCTGGGTCGGTCGATTGTAGAACTTTCCCAAATTTTGTCTAACTTTCTCCAAACTTTTCCTCATGCCTTTCAATGTGTTTTAACATCATTTGACACACTTAACCTTCATACACCATCCTCTAAGCTCATTTTCTAACTCACTTCTAAACTCTTTAAACATTTACTCATTTCCTTACAAAATCTCCTAACACTTATAACATTTTCCTTAGGTTTCTAGGTGGTAGTTTTATACCTATTACATCTACTAACCAAGTGTTCTCCAAAACACGATAACCACTCCTAAAGAATTTCTTTTTCATCCCAATCATTCCGTTTTCATAAACTTCCCAAGTCTTTCTCACAAGTTCCTTCTTACCCTTTTTACAAGACATTACTCTTCTCTTGTTTACCAAAATTTGCACAAGACTTATCCACACTCTCACCATGACTTTGGTGTATCCTAAATTACCCTTTTTGCCCTCTAAAACACCAACACAATGCCTAAATCATCTTAATGCTTATAAACACTTAAATTCCCCTTTTCACCAAATTATCCCATAACACTTCCTAGTACAACCTAGATCACCAACCTTATTACAACACCTAAAACTTCTTGTTTCCTACTCAAATTTGACATAGCTTCACTAGTACTTTCTTACACCAAAACACATAGCTTTTCACCTTTAAACAATCAAGAACATTTATCCACACAAGAAATGTTCTTTACACACAACTAAACCTTAAACTACACACTACATCACAATATAGTGCATAATTTAAATTGCTTGGCACTTAGGCCCTTAAATAACATGGCTCTTAGGCCCTTAAATTGCATTAATCTTAAACACTGAATTTCCCATATAATAATTGCCTTTAACCTGCAAATACATACAACGTCACATATGTCTTTAATAACCTCCTTGAGGACAGTTTTCTAGCTCATTTACCATTGGCTCCTTAGGTAGTTTATTAATCATTTTAAAGCTCAATTTCCTAACACACATTACCCACATTAAGTTAGGTTATTTACCTCTTCTCTTCAAGATTTCTTTCTTGTTTTCTTGGATTGAAATCAGCAAGGAACTTGATCACTTGTCAACCTTCTAACCACACACACATATAAGGGTAATGAGCTTTAAGATTCATACTTAAACTCATATATAAACCCTAGTTTTACATAAGTGTTTTAAAACATTAAAATAGAAGTTTACCTTAGAATTGAATGAGGATTGGATTAAGTAGCAAGATAGGACTCCTCCTAGTCCTTTGAAGTTGGAATTAAGCTAAGAAAAGAGCAAGAGAAAACACCATCAAGAGGTGATCTCGGTCATGAATAAAAACAAAAGGAAAAGTAGATTTTCTTTGGTTTTCCTTACCTTGAAGCAAAGGAGAATGACAAGGTAGAAAAATAAGAGTTCTTGCTCCTTCAATGGTGGATCCCCATGGCACCGAAATGATGTTTTTGAAGATTTGAAAAGACAAGGTTGAAGAGCTTGCTCTAACTAGAAGATTGGTGGTCTT